>CAJQUW010004834.1:0-131497 GCA_907163375.1 Prostheceraeus crozeri
TTTTTGAGAAACAAAACTTAGAATTTTTCCAGTTGCATACACTTGCATACACAACGGATTTTGTTCATTGAATAGGTACATATGCTTAATATCATTTCGAATGCTCTTTTCCATGCTGATTGTAATGGTGTATTGTATGACACATGTATGACACCCATCCGAAGCAGCTATAGCCCTTTGAAAGATAGATAGAATTTAGTTGAGAAACTTAAAATTGAAAATCATAATTTTTCTTCCTGCATACACTTGCATACAACAGAGGATATTCTTCATCGAATGGAGTACATACCTTATATCATTAGAGAAGGTCTTTTCATTGTCTAGCTGATGATGTATTGTATGGTCAAATATGTAATGATATCATGCCTAAGAGTGAAAAAAGCATTCAAAAAACACTGTAAATCTATTCAAACATTCATCCAATTTGACTATCCAATTTGAATTAGTACACATTAATATTCATTTCAAATTTGTTCTAGTACGTTCGTGCTGTTCTCAAAGTCCTCAAACAAGTGATTTGAAATACATATCTTCCAAATATAAACTTAGAAATACTTATAGGTAGCTAATTTCAGAGATGAATATATCTATCCCCAGTTTCCCATTCAAATCTATTTAGAAATTCGATTTGTGAAATTATAAAAACAAGATTGTTCAGTTTATGTAAGTGTGTATTAAAGATAAAAATTACATATCTGTCCAATATTGGGAAGGAATCAGTCTCTTTTTCTTCAGGTCAAACTCGAACACATACACATACGACTTGTATCTTTTTGTGGGGCACCAGGGCAGCGGCGAGGCGTGGCAGGATCCATTATGCTGAACTCCAGCGCAGTTGTTAAATTCTGTTCTTCAGGCTCTAATCGCAGACATATCCGCTTCATGTTTGTTTTTCGTGGAGCATTTCGAACCTGACTTCCACTACGTGTCTTGACTGTTATAACAGCTTCCACCGGTGTTTCGATGATACTCCTCTGTAGTACCAAACTTTCATCTTCTGATGATATTGGATCAGGAGTTACAGGTCCTCTTACGAACACTCTGGGTTCGCATGGCGATTCCGTCCTTTCAACAGGAGAAGCGGGAGGTGCTGTGACACGTTCCATTTTCAATGTGATTAGAATAATCTAGATAAGATAGTTGATAATATGGTACTTGAGGATTAGAACCTTTGATAAGAATTGGTACACAACTAGGACTTATATACTTTTCGAACAAAGGAATTCCCAACAGCCAATCAGAGAGGTTCCGATTTTCCCTAAAGGGATATATAAGGATGTAATTGTTCCAATTAAGCAAGTTCTAATCCTCGTGACTTGAGTAGACATTAAGAATCTATTACGAATCTACTTCATGATGAGTACCCAGAAACAACTGTTCTGTTACCAAAATGAAAGCCAAGTAATTATGGGTGGACCGTTGGATGCGAAGGTTAATTTGTGTTGCGGATGCAAAGTGGAACTCTGGAAGACTTTAACAGTGACAGCACTCCAAAGGAGAAAAGGACTGTCGGCGAAGTGCCCTATACACGAGTGTGATCACGACTTCACAAACAATGCAACATTCCTCGAATGGGCTGAGGACTTCTTGAAGTTAACGGAGTCCCCCGAGGGACGTGACTTACCTTCTTTCATTTTTTATGGTTAATTACACTTACATTGTAAACCTCTTGTTTTCATTTCGCAAATTCTGTAAATGGGATTCTGATTAGTAAATAATAGAACATTCATAACATAATTTCTGATCTGTAAACGCATTATGAAAATAAATAAAATTGTCATCATAGTCACAATGGCCACAATTGTCGCATTTGAGCAAGCAGTCTCTAAACAAACACCTGTGTAAGTACCGAAATAGATGTTCGCATCCCTATTCTAATTCACATACTCTAATTCAATTTCGGAACAAGCCGTTCCGAATCATTGAGTATGATCTCAATTCGCCTATCAATCGGAACGCGGTTCCTATTTACATGTTCCTATCCATGTTCACATCCATTCGCAATTCGGAACATGTTCATATCCATGTTCGCATTCGCAATTCGGAACATGTTCGCATTGGCAATTCGGAACACATGTTCCTATCCATGTTCGTATCCACTATCAGTGCGTCCGCAATTCTAACTACTCCCCACAACCAAATCCAAGCCAATTGGAACTGGAAAAGGCATTTTCGGGGTTCCTTAGGCTCATTTGATTCAACGTTGCGGAAATATTATAGTACCGAATTAGAATGAATACATTATAACGTACTCATATGTTCGTATATGATCTCATTAATATCATGTGGTTGTCTGCTCCATGCAGGGCCATCCATTAATCAATTATGTTTTCATCTACTCCATCAAAGGTATCTAATAAATGCTGTAAATCGTCATAGACCTATGAAATTGACCCGTAAATATGCCTATATGAATTCCATATATGTATGTTTGAAAAATGTATGTATTGACCTTACGCTCGTGCATACATGTATCTTAGACCAATTAGTTGGGGGCGCGAATCGCAGGGCGGGGGCGCGAAAAATGCGAAATCGGTCAGTACGAACACTGTAAATGGTCTCTTGTAGCATGTACATGCATAATGCAAAAAATGAAAGAAGTCATTTATTAACAGGCAGAAGAATATTTGTTGAATGATGTTGCCAAAAATCATGATTGCAAAACGGTATGGTGCAATGATTTCATTCAAAGTAGTCAATGCATTCTGGTAACGAACAACAACCGAAATCTGACGAGATAATTTCAAGAAATATATTTTCCATTAATTCAAGCGGCAAGTCCAAAAGCTATTTTACAAAATTGCCAAGGTTTTCTTTTATGATCATTTATGAATAAAAGATGTTTTAAATATTTTTAAGCCTTGTCGCTTGTCGTAAATGCTTTTTAGGACGGAAAGATTTTCTGATTTAAAAGTAATTGAGATCCCAGAAATTAAGTTAACTTACCAAAAACACTAAAAGTTCTCGAATATCACCGTGCGATGGAGGCGCTGCCGTCGACCAATTTTCTCCTGTGATATATCTTTCGCCAGTTTCTTATACCGTATGTAGATGTAGCTTGAGGTGATAAGTCGAATCAGATGAAGTTGGTGATGTTCAATTCCAACAAAGTCACACTCATGAGTTAATGTATGTGATTTCATTTCGACGACTTTGGTTATAATTCGCGGTGCGTTAGGCTGCTTAATTCCTTTTTTCAATAATGTTCTTATCAGTTTTTCAGTGCAGAGGAGTATTTCAAAGACAACCTTACTTGGCCTCACTAAACCACCTGATCCGGATTTATTCAGACAATTTTTTTGATTCATAAGTTTTGACGGCAAAGAATTGTCCGCACGATGAACTGCGTACAGAGAATTTCGACAATTTTCACAATTTATTTTTGATTGAATGCGACGGACAATCGCCCCGCCGATGTAATACACTATTGACTCACAAATGTCGCACATTGCTGGATTAGAACAGTGGTCATCATTTGGCATTATGGGATCGACGAAATCCTTATCAGAGAATATTTCTGCATCGTGTCTCTCTTCAGAAAAAATATTCTCTTCAGAAGATATGAATTGGAGGGATAGCTGCACAGTTGCATCAAGCGACTGAGTATTAGTCGATAGTGGCGGAGAATGCAAAATGTCTGATCCAGCATGAATCAAAAGTTGTCGGAAAGCAGATCTGAACTGATGTGGTGTTGAGTTGAAATTCAACCGTTCCTCAAACGAATAGAATTGAAGAATAATTCTATGAAATCTTGACATAACTTGTAGGTCAAAATGAATTGAAAATTTTTATGTGTCACCAAGCTATTTGCCAACAATTTCAGGGATTCAAGGTTAGCGTAGAAACCCAGATAACCAGTCTTTTTTATCGATTGCATAATACTGTTGCCACGCAAATCAGTAAGACTAGTCAACGTTGTTTTTGCTTGTTCCATGAAAATTATCCTCTGGTCCATATTTTCAAGTTTCAACGGGGCTTTGAAATCATAAGAAAAGAGCTTTCGGGAATTGAACAAATCAAAGAGATTGTTGAAAAATTGGCAAAAATCAGCTGTCACCAGAACGTAAGAATGCGTGAACCCGGGAAATTTTTGATAGTGAAGAAACCGCAATGAATCTGCTACCGACTTCGAAAAAACCTGAGTCGCTAAATAAACTTTCATCTTTTGTTGATGAAATTGAACATGACGGTTCGTTAACTTATTGGCCAGCACCAAGCCGTGAGTGTCCTGAATTTCTACCAGTCGTTCAATATAACTCCAATGCGCTTGACCTTTGTTTTTCCACACTATAATTTTCAGAGATTGCCAAGAATTTCGAATTAGTTTAATCATGTGTGGCGGATCCAGAAAAACGGACACATTTTGTGATTGGTCACTTGGATGTTTGAAGTAAGGTTTCGGATTGTTAATGGATATTGAGGCACCTAATAACTCCAATGCAGTAATGTTGTGGCTGGTTCCATCACATGTAATAGATGCCACTGTGACATTTACATTATGAAGTCGAATCACACATTCCTTCAAAATCGAAGCTAGATAGCTACCGCTCACTCCATTGACCAAAACATAAGCTAATGGGATTTTCCAATAGCCCTTAAGACCAACTGCCATCAGAACAAGAGCAGATTGTGCCTTTGTTGTTTCGTCGGTTTCGTGGAGCAGTCCTTTGTCGACATACCCAAAATACTTGCTCAATGAAGAATCAAATTGAACATGTTTCTTTAGACTTATCTCGTCAGCTAACAAAGAACAGACTTTGAAATTTTCTCCTTGATCTGACTCTCGCCTTCTTTTCAATTCTTCGAAGGCAGGAGTGCAAAATCCAGGGCGACATTCAATGTTGGATATCCAACTCCTCAATGTTGAGTGGTGCGGCAACTGAAAGTATTTTCGGACGTATTCGTATGCACGAGGGCTGTAAAAGTGAAGAGCCGAAGCAAACGTCCTCACCTCATTCGAAAACTGCTTGACTCTTTTGCCTTTCATAGTTAGTTGTTTCACTAGATTAAGAGAGTCGCCCTCATAATAATCCTTCAAATTTATGAAATGCTCTCGGTCGAGGAATGATTTTTTTTCTAAGTCTTTCAAAATATTTGTCAAATGCATTCTCTTTCTTTGAACTCGCTGATTTGCTTGCCGAATTAATTTCAAGCTTTTTTGTTTCCTTAGACTAATTGCACGTGATTTTTCATACATTTTCCTGTATCTTTCAGCTTTCTCAGCCCTTTTTTGTAAGCGTTTACAACGTCTCTGTAAACTCCTAACTTTCACCTTCTCTCTTTGCAAACTAGTCTCTAATTCTTCGATGCGCTTACGCAACTCACTATCGTCGTCATTTGTTGTAGAGTCTTGATTAGGTTCAACGATGACACTTTCCGAAGTCGACGGATGATGATCGATGCTTAAAAAGTGATCAATATCAACACTCGCTGCTTTTTCAGATGCCTTCGTTTTACGGCGTTTCGGTGTCACTTGCAAATGTTCTGGCACAGCGAAGAAGATAGACGGCACAGCATTCGGATAAAGTTTTTTTCGCGATGTCTCTGAGGTTGGCCTTCCAGACACATGCTCGACGAATGAGTCTTGGGTAAAATGTTCACTGCACAATACGGAGTAGTTCGACGGTTGGAAATTTTTTCGATGAACGGCGGTTACCCATTTCTTGCGAATTTCAGGATGTTTTGGAAATGTGTGAAATGATAATTCCTCGTTTTTCCCTCGTGCATTTGAGCATCCGAATGCAGAGCAATATGGACCGACTGACTTAGGCATGGCAAATTTCATAAATGATATGTTGCTCTATGAAGCTACGGACTTTAAAAGTGCTTGTCATTCATTCATTCATTCATTCATCTTTGTCTCTCCTTAGTGCATGCAAGCGAGTGAGAGACTGAGAGACGATAAACGACTGAAGTGCGCTATCGATCATTTTCCCACTCGCTGGGATGCGACATTATTACCGTTAAGGGAGAGCTTCACACATTTTGGGAAACAATCATTCTACCTCCTCCTTGTTCTGTGACTATACTCCGTGGCTTTTTCAGGCGAGCCAGACAACGATGCAATCATACCCCCATTCAAATCATTGAAGTCATCGATGTACAGGAATCGTGCAGAACGCCTTCCGAAGCAACCCAGAACATTGGAAGAAATGAATCTTTCAGGAGAGTGTAGACTTACGAAATCAGACGCTGATTTCTTGCAAATCGACGATGGTGATCAGAACAGGATTTTGGTGTTTTTCACTATTCCTTTTCTGCGCATCATGACTACAGCAACAGACATTTACATGGATATGACATTTCATGTTGCGGCAAATTTGTTTTTCAAGTTTATATAATCTACGCCTATGTCTTCAAAAACATGATCCCGATTTGTTACGCGTTACTACCCGACAAGTCTGAGGAAACCTACAAGAGACTGTTTAAGATGATTATACAGAAGGCATCACAGTATAAGCCTGAAATACGACCGTCTGTAATTCAAGTTGACTTTGAAAAAGCAGTATTAAACGCTATTGAGCACTGCTTTCCGCAATCGTCTATTCGTGGATGTTATTTTCATTGCACGCAATCTATTTGGCATGGAGTAGGCGTGCAGCGCTACGGACTTACAACGAGCTATCGAGAAGACAATAATGTAAGAGAGGTGGTTCGCCGAGCCCTGGGATTGCCGTTCCTTCCCACAGATAGAATCGACGAGGTATGGGAACAGGTTACTGCTGAGTGTCCCGAAAGTTGTCAAGAGTTCGTCGACTATGTAACCAGCACTTACGTGGATGATATCGAGGCCATGTTCTCTCGGGAGATCTGGTGTCATTTTGATAATGACAGCGGTATACGGACGAAAAACGCTCTTGAAAGCCGAAATGGAAAACTACGAAATGTAAGTCGAAATGTATGTAATTTATTACTTGTATTCAGTAGGAACATGTCATTGCGACCGTTTCACAAAATGTTTCAAGTAGATGAGAGATATCTTACCTTAATAACATTTTATGAAGGATTTGTAGTAAATTCGCTGAGATTCAGCTTTGTATTCTGCACTGTCAAGCTATGTTACCTTAGTTTCTTGTAGGCCTATTATAACTATGCATTGTTTATACACAAATATAATTATAAAAATTACCGGAAAAATATAAATTACATTTTTCCGGTAATTTTTCCGGAAAAATTACCGGGAAAATTGGAAAAATATGGAAAAATAAAAAAAATTTCCTGTCAACGAAAAATATTCCATCTAAGTAAATTTGCAATATAGTGTTAATTAGGTAAATGATACGTTATCTCATTTTGGTATTCATTCCACTGGGATTTCGCCATGTCTCTTCTAGACAAACAGAGGAGCGAAACGTGTCCATTTCTATGGCTCCCATTATCTCACCTCCAATTCCATCGTGTCTCATTCATCAATAGAGACCGGGTTTCAGTGTGAATTATAGTGGCTTTTCCCTGCCGACGCACGCGCATAATTAAAATGTTGTAGGGAAGAGGCGACAATGAGATTTTGAGGCATTGAATTTTATCTATCTTACATAACTTTTCTCGTATTGAGAATTTTTAGTTAAATGAATAGACGAAATGATCCTAATTCTCTGCTTCATCCGTTTTTCATAGACGAAGTCAATCGCTTCAATAGTTCGAAAGTTAGAGCTGTTAGAGCTATATGTTTCAAATACACGAAACAGCTATCATTGTAAAAAAATAAATATATACTGCCTGACATAAAAAATGCTCCACTCAAATATACGAACTTTATTCCACCCACACTCATGAATTATAAGATAGCATTTTATATAAAACATTACATTTGAATAAATGGGAGACATTTAGTACCGAGTATGTCCTCCCCGCACTGAAATGCAGCTTTGAAGTCTCATCGGCATCGAGTCGCAACGATGATCAAGCCGTTCCTGATCCAGCAATGACCATTGATCGATGAGTCTCTCTGAAAGAGCTGTCAGTGTTGATGGCGGATGATCATATGCATCTCTCACTTTCCGACCAAGTTCATCCCAAGCATGTTCGATCGGAGACAGGTCGGGGGAGCGTGAAGGCCAATGGAGGATGCGAATTTCAGATCTCACTATCGCTGTCGTTACACAATGAGCTCTGTGTGGTCGAGCGTTGTCATCCAGGAATATGAGGTTGAGTTCATTTACCGTTGGGATGACGATTGGAGATATGATATTCGATAAATATCGCTCTCCGTTCAAGTTCCCATTCACAATGACTGCGACAGTTCGACCTCCGTACCAGATACCGGCCCAGATCATCACGCTACCACCACCATAGCGGTCATGCTCAGATATACAGCAGGGTGAATACCTCTCACCAACCATTCGATGCACTCTAATGCGACCATCGTGAAAATCCAAAGTGAAACGGGATTCATCCGTCCACATCAATCACTTGACGCCATTCCTCTGTGCTCCACGACAGATGCTGCTCACACCATTCCACACGCTTTCGCTTGTGTTCGAGACCTGCGGAGAAAAAAATTGGCAGTGAAGCAATGTCATTGTGTGAAATTCTCGCATTACTTACTTACAGAAATTCTTACAGCAGGTCGGTGTGACCTCAGACCCGCTTCTGCTAGACGGCGATATGCTGTTCGTATACTGCATGCAATTCCTGCTGCAGCTTTCCAGCTGATGGCCAGTCGAGGAACACTCTTAAAGCGATTGCGCTTTGCTGAGATAACCAACTTCCTATCGGTAGCATTGTTTGTCAATCTCGGTCTCCCTGATCCTTTCCTTCTTTTAACATTTCCATCATTGTTCCATCGACTTCACCACCTGCTCACAGTGGAGTGTGACACACCCAACTTCCGTCCAACAAACCTACAACTCTTTCCACATCGTAGCATTCCAGCAGCCATTCCTTTTACAAGCTCTGATTGCGATATTTTTGCTTCAAAATTTAGTCAGAAAGAATTGCTTGATAGTGATAAAAGGTCGAATTTGAAATGCATCAACTATGCCAAAGATATCGACAATGAACAGCTGCTTTGTATTAGCATGACAAATTTGATGCATAGACATCCTGGTCAGTGCAGATGAAATAAAAGTCGTCCACTTCCATTGAGATTTTCTATATCAAGTGGATCGTTTTTAATGTCATAGAGTATAGTAAGCAATTATTATTAAACATGTATTTAGGCCCGTTTCATTCACTACAGTCGACCCTGATTATGCAGCACGCTCTCATTCAATATCAAGGTTTAGGCCTTGTTCTGAGAGTATATATTTTCAGATGACATTCTCGAGAAGTACAACATTGAGGATTGATAGTAGGCTACAACATTAATGAAATAGAAGGCTACACGGCGTGACGGCTCACGCTTTTATACGGTTATAAATCTGATAATTAATAAGAATGATTCATGATAATGAAAGTTGAAATATTTAATTTACCATTGTCAATTAGAACATTTTACAAAATTTAGGGCTACTATTAAAGAAATTAAAGCAAAAACGTTTAGTTAAACTTCGCAGATAAACACATTATTATGCTCTGTAAATGATAGCAAATATTTCTCTTCCTTTGAAGCTATGGCTGTCATATGCAGTCGTAGCATACCGCAATGTTGTTATTCTATCTTTTTCAAATTACTAATGAAGTGATTCATCAAAATACAGAAATTGAACGAAAAAATTACAAGTGGAAAAATATTATATTTTTCCGGCAAAATTACCGGAAAATTTTCCAGAAAATTTTCCATTTCATATCCTTATACACAACAGCTTTCTCAACAGATGTTTGATACCAGACTGTCATGTTTTATCATTGATAGTCATATTGATTATCATGTTATATATGAATATCAAGTTACATATCATATCATAAAATTATTTTGACTTTTGATTATTTGCAGATTTTCCATCGACACCCAAATATCTACCGATTTATTGAATGCCTGAAGGAGGTTCAGGCAGAGGAGGAGGCGAATGTGCGCATGCTTCGCTCTGGCATTTCGCCCTCAAGACAGAGAAGGAGGTACACAAAGGCAACATCGCGGTTGCAGCGCCTGAAGGCCAATTTCCTGGCTGGAGAGCTCAGCGCTTGGGACTACTGTGGATACTGCAGTACAGTATCGTGTTCACAAAAGAAGTAAATTTACAATTCTTTTATTCAATAAATGTGTTATACGATACTAATTTCGTGTTTTGAATTTTTTATCTGGAATACTGGAATGACTTTGATGGTTTAAATATGATGAAAGTAACAATAGTTTCTTACAAAAAAAGGAGTATACTATCAAAAGAATCTCATCATCTCGGTACACCTTCATGCTGATAACCGCGTAGAAAGAACATAGGAGAGATGATGCGATAACACTCAGCACAGCATGACACCAATTTGGAAAAGGGGACTGAATGGAACTTCTGAAACTTGGGGTGACGGAGTGGAGAGACTCGGTAGGAAGAGACGGACTAGGAAGGGACTGAGTGGGAAGCGAAGCGATCCAGTAAGATGTCACCTCAATAAGAAATGAGTTTGATTTGATGATAAAGCTGTTGATCAAAACTGTTGTAGTTCTATGCGCTGTCATGGCTCATGGATCTCAGTCTTTTCTGTCGCAAAATACTGAATCTATTTTGAAATAGTGGGGACATAAAAGTCAAATTTATCGTGCATTATTATTATATAAATATAGTCAAAAGTCATAAAATGTTTATTTCCAAGAACATTGGAAAACAGGAGCATATACGCTCACATAATATGCATAAAAACATAACTTGATGGCAGAAAACAGCGTGCGGTCATATGTATGTGAATATTTTTTTATCACTTGACTATATTCTTGAAATTATTTGGGAAAGTAAATTCCGTGAAGGCCAATTAAAAGCCTAATTTAATAGCCAAAATTGTGCATATGAATCAATATTTATTCAATTGCTCGCTTATTTAGTTTATTACGGGCCTTCATTTCAAATCTTTCCACATTTACTGTCATCAAATCTGGTCCAAATTTGCATTGGAAAATTGCAATAGATAGCTGTTTGATGAAAATGAGAAACATGTATCATACATGTCCATATCAACCCAATTTCAAAAAATAATTTCGAACACTTCAAAATCCATGAAGCTCGAATGTTGCTTACAATTTACTATGCAATATGAACAAGATGACTACGAAGTAACTTATTCCTGGAAAACATGAATAATTATGCACAGAAATCATTGTTTTTCAAAATTTTGGTTTGAATGTAATGAAAGTCATTTGCAAAATATTTTACTTCACGGAAAACTAAGCTTATAAAAATTTGTCAAAATTCGTGTCATCTAATAAGAGTACATGTCAATAATTATTTTTGGGTAATTTTCAAGCAAAGTTTAATTTCATTTCCAATAACTGGTTCATTGCGCATAGCTCTCAAAGAAAAAATATCAAACTGTGTCCACATCACCACCTTATGGCTATATGCAGGTGTAATGACTTCATTGTGAATTTGCTTCACGTGTCCCCTTAAATAATTTTTGCCTATGCAATTTTTAGTTTTAGTAGAAACAGAGTTTTGCCGACTTGCTTCGAGCATTCTCTTTGTGGAAGCCATGAATTCTTGAAGCAAGTCGACAAAATTTTGTTTTTACGCAAATTCGTTATGTTTCCACGTGGATGATATAGGTACAGTTTCCACGTGGATACCAGGTGGATTCGATGTCGATTTCATGGGTATAAATCCACGTCGAATCCACGTGGAGAGCCGGGTCAAAGTAATGCGTAGAATCGATATAGCAATTCCAAAGTCGAATCCACGCGGAATTTTTCACCGGGATGTGACCCACACATGAACCACTTTGGTAGAAAGATCAAATTTTACAGAAACCTCCAACAACTCAGATTAGCATGCCCTCAACTTTCCATCCGAGTTTGATTTTGGCTCATCTGATTTAGTATAATCAAACTGTCGGGAAAAATTTTAAAATCATATTCAATGCTCCCCGCCCTCCCTACGGTGTGCATTTTGGCACTCACTTGCCTACTGTAAATATGTTATTTAATAATCAATTGCTTTAATTACATACATACTCTCATTTAATAAAGGACTCGGCAAAATCAGTAAACAAAATAAGAAAAGTTCTTGAGAAATATGATATGGCAAATGCGTGGCTTTTCACTCTTCATCGACGGTTATTTTTACGTCTTTTAAAATACAAACTCTCAAACAAATCACATGTAAAAATAATTTCATATCTGAAAATGATTAATGGCTGTTAGAATAACATGTAAGACCAACAAGCCTTCTTATGGAAAGAAATTATAATTATTCAAACGCAGCGTCAAAGTTGCCATATTTATCCACTGGAATAGTTGCTACACACTTAATATTCATGGTGTCTACCAGTCATTTAAAAGACAATTCAAAGGCATTGTCATCCAACATTGTGCATCTTCAAGAACATATCATTCATTGACTTTCAAATGATTGTAAAAATGTACCATGGCTTATTAAAAGTAATCCAAAAGTAATGGAATGCCAAGTTAGCTTGTTTTAGTTTTATAACCAAAAATCCAATTAATTTCTGACTTCACGAAGTTATCTTCATGAAATATAAATTAATGTCTAAAACTTTAATACTAAGTTCCCTGAAGATAGCTCTTTGAAGAAGTCAGAAAAAAGTCTGATGCAGACTTAGAATAATATAATAAGTTGCATTGGTAATCCTTTTACTTTGAACTATACCTTTTAAGTGGCATTCAATAAGTGATTATGGTAATATTAGTACTGTACATTTGGCATCAACAGTTGACCAAATGTTACAGCAAACAATGCCATGCAACATTAATTTTCATGTTAGTATCAAAAATCTAATCGCAAAAAGTCGAGATCTCGGCACTGTAATTTCGAGATCTCGAACGCCTAATAATTGGTCGAGATGTCGACATCTCGGTAATCGAGATCTCCAGATTGAATTTAGTCATAGTATAGAGGTAGGAACAGCACCATATATTTTTGACATATTTTTACGCGAGTAAGACATTCATGAAAAGTCTTGATGTATACCAGTTATCGGGACTCGTTATTAGCCATAACACTTTAGATCAATTTGGGGTGGTGATATGAAGCATGAAAATTATATAACGTGTGTGAAGTTAGCCGTACCAATATCCGTACCACATCGAAAATCACGTGTGCCACTCTCGAAAACAGCATTTACACATAATTTTAGAGTGTGCCAGCTTGTGCCACCAGTAATTTTTCAAAATAATGCAGCAGTTTGCGAGAAATTGTCCATCAAAACTTCTAGGTGGTACGGATGTGAAGTTAGCCGTACCAATTTACAAAAAAATTCTTAAATCGCATCTGTATGAATTTTCAACCACATGGACGTCTAAAATAACACGTCTAAAGCATGTGCCACCCACTACTTTGCCAAAATTCACAATAGTTACTGAGAAAATTGACAAAATGACCTCAAAGTGGTACGGATGTGAAGTTAGCCGTACCACTTGTGAAAAATCGCGTGTGCCACTCGAATCAACCCACCCAATACACTTATTGGGAGTGTGTCAGCTTGTGCCATCCCTCAGACAGCCCCAACTCTGCGTAGAATCCTCACAAATGCGGATTTTCCTCCGCAGCCACGCCCACAGCCCATCCGTACCACTTGTGAAAATCGCGTGTGCCACTCGAATCAATCCACCCAATACACTTATTGGGAGTGTGCCAGCTTGTGCCACATCTCAGACAGCCCCAACTCTGCGTAGAATCCGTACAAATGCGGATTTTCCTCCCCAGCCACGCTCACAGCCCATCCGTACCACTTGTGAAAATCGCGTGTGCCACTCGAATCAACCCACCCAATACACTTATTGGGAGTGTGCCAGCTTGTGCCACACCTCAGACAGCCCCAACTCTGCGTAGAATCCGTACAAATGCGGAACAACCCTCAGATACATGGCTACTAAGACAGATTCGAAAAATCAGGTATGATTATTGCAGCAATCCTCGAAGCCCAGTTCGTCAATACAAGAGGCTTCGGTTTTCTTTTGAAATAATATCTCCTGGGATGAATTTCAGCGATGGAGCTGCGATTATATTTAACACTACTAAAATCATTCTTTACATTTGGAATGTCTACGGAAATCGGTGACAAAGAAAAAAGTTATAGCATGATGGTGTGTATCAGTGATGAAACTGGTTCAAAGGCACCGTACGGTGACCCACTCAATGACTCTGGTTCTTTTTGGGTTCTTATGCCTTTGTTGTCATACAGCAAGGTTGTAGCTCAATTGTGGTCGAAGTGAATAATCCGTTAGCCTATACTAAGTCTATCACTGGGCGACTGGAAATGCAATTAGTCATTGTTCAATGGCGAAAGACAAGTAAGGATTCAGTGCAAGTCACTTGTTGCTGTCGCTTGGATTATCACTAGCCGACACAGTTCTGAAAGAGGCACCATGAGGCTATGATGTAAATTCACTGATAATTTTTCAGGAAATAAGTAACTATTAAGGGAATGATTTTCCAATATTTAGTAGTTTAAAATTGAAATATTGCAGATGAAGCTCTTATTTGCTGTATCACAGGAATTCTATGCGCATGTGATTGAGTTTGACGATTCGTGCTATCAGTGTTTAAAATTTTTTCGCGGTTGCGCGGTGCGGTAGTGGCGAAAAATGAAGGTGAGGAAGAATTCGAAAGCACTTCCGCAAATTTTGGAAAGTTGAATTTTATGTGCAATTTATCACTTAGAGTTTAATTACTTCAGTACCAGTAGAGCAATCTGATTTCATTCAGATGCTATACATATAAAAATCTGACTGAGTCTTATTAATATGTTTGCATGTTTTTCAGGAAACTTTTTTTAAAAGTATGATGCTAAAGGCCAACTTCGATACAAAGTCACATCATTGGTCGTCTAGCCTGCTAGCAATTTACGACAATCATTTGAAAAAAAATCCTTTCGCAAAAGTATGGCAATTTTGATATCAAAAGACTGACTACATCCGTGTTCACCACTGACATCCATGTTCATCCGCTGTACCACTGATCAAGTTGCCTTGCTAACTGAAGACATCGAAGATGCCTATGAAGAAAACGTTTTTGCTGGTGCTGTTTTATCGACCTTTCAGCCGCATACGACACAGTATGGCTACGAGGTCTTAACTTGAAGTTATTGAAAACCATTCCCTCTAAGCACATAGTCAAAATGATTATGACACTGGTTAGTCAACGAAGCTTTGTGGTCAATCTCCGTGGGCAGTCATCTCGACGTCGTTTTCTTCGTAATGGCTTACCACAAGGCTCTGTACTTGCACCATTGCTGTTCAACATCTACACTCACGACATACCTGTTACGACTAGCCATAAGTATATCTACGCTGACGACATAGCCCTACTAACTAAAGGAAACGTTACTACCGAAATCGAGCGGACACTTAGCAATGACCTTGACAAACTGACTTGTTACTTTCATCGATGGAGACTAAGACTAAATGCCGAAAAAACAGTATGCAGTGTTTTTCATCTCAAGAACTGTCAGGCCAACAAACAGTTAAACGTCCATCTACGAGGGAAATTCATCTCATCTGTTATCTCTCCGAAGTACCTCGGCATAACGCTAGACCGATCACTTACGTACGGGCAACACCTTAAACAAGTTGCAGCCAAGATCAACGCCCGTAATTCATTACTACCCACCCTCGCTAGTTGCCGTTGGGGCGCCGAGTTCTCTGTGCTTCGAACCTCCGCCCTTGCTCTCTGCTACTCCAGTGCGGAGTACTGCTCGCCAATCTGGATGCAGAGTACCCACTCCAAGAAGATAGACTGCGCTCTAAATGACACTATGCGACTAATCTCTGGTTGTATACGCAGTACACCAATTGACATCCTGCCCATTCTGAGTGGCATTGAACCTCCTGACATCCGCCGCGAAAGACTCGCGATACGACTTCATCAAAGAGCTTCGGACAGTGACCACCTGCTGCATAAGAAGCTCTTCGCCAACGACCGACCATCAAGAAGACTTAAGTCACGCAACCCTCTATCCAGACGACACAACGGCCTTATCCCACTATCAACAACATATTCCAACTCATGGGCTGCAGATGAATGGAGACGAAAATGGACACAGGCGAGTCACGGACTTTGGCGCTTCATATCCGAACCGGCTTACCATCCTCCCGGCTCCGATCTCCCCAGAGGACAGTGGGTCCTCTTGAATCGCCTCCGATCTGGACACGGCAGATTCGCTGCATTCATGCATAAGATCGGTTTGTCCTCAAGTGATTCCTGCAGATGCGGAGACGTTCAAACTAGTGAACACGTCCTGATGTGTCCTGTAATTGGAATGTGTGGTGACCTGAAGACCGTCGATCGTGACTTACGCACGTGGCTTCGTGAAACTGATCTTTGTGTTTAACTTTCTTTCTCTTTATCACTGTACATTTCATACGAATATATATATCCATGTTCAAAATTGTAATTCTTTTGTATGTTAAGGTCCATTTTTCGCTTATATAATTTAAATGTATGTAGGCCCATTTTTTCGATGGGGCACTGTCAGAGGATTTTGGCTCGATGTGGCCTGATCTGTAATATAGTTTGTGCGGGACATGTTCAAATTAATTTCACTTCCCTTGAACGATCTGTGTCGCTCGTGATAGGCATTGCAAATTGTTACAGCCACAAAAATGATGAATGACCGCATTAGTAGGTAAGTAGTTAATTGTAAAACGCCTTCAATTTCAGGCAAATGACATGATATACAATGACAATGACCTTAATACTTATATATTACAAAATAAATTCCAGAGAAGCATGGCATAATTACATGTAAGTGCAGATGCTTTATGCAAATTGTGATCGTTGCTATAAACTTACATGCGCAATTAAAGATTGGACATAAGTGAGCATGTTTGATATGCATATGTCATATTTGAGTGCTTGATGCATAGGCCCTATAGTCCGGGAGCCAGCGTGAAGTTGTGCAGGGAACGAGGTAGTACATAAAACTTTCACATAGCATAGTACACCTCTAACCTACTGCAAAACTTCGCGTCTGCCGGATCAGATCATTTGCTTTTCAGAAATAGAGAGGATAACACATTCCTATGTATTTCCAATGGTAAAATTGTGACATTTAAGGTGTTCACTCCATTTTTTCAAATTTTTGCTCATGAAAGTTACACAAATTGGTATTTTGTTGAACTGGTTATTATAGAAATCATCTACAGATCATGATCTTTCAAATGAGTTATCATTCAGTGACAGAGGATGAAGTAAAGTGTACAAACAGACACTTTTCGTTGGTGTAACTGCAAATTTTAACATAGAAATTTCAGGAAAATTGTTGATATACTTTTACGAAAAGTGTCTGTTTGTACACTTTACTTCATCCTATGTCACTGAATGATAGCTCATTTGAAAGATCATGATCTGTAGATGATTTCTATAATAACCAGTTCAACAAAATACCAATTTGTGTAACTTTTATGAGCAAAAATTCGAAAAAATGGAGTCAGCACCTTAAATGTCACAATTTTACCATTGGAAATACATAGGATTTTGTTATCCTCTCTATTTCTTAAAAGCAAATGATCTGATCCGGCAGACGCGAAGTTTTGCAGTAGTTTAGAGGTGTACTATGCTATGTGAAAGTTTTATGTACTACCTCGTTCCCTGCACAACTTCACGCTGGCTCCCGGACTACTATGTCAATTTGACGTTTTTTGCATCAACTATCTTCAACTTCATCAATAATAATTTTAGTGCAGTTCATCGGTCTCATTTGATGGTGATATTTTATCTCTTTACATTTTTACAGAGAGCTTTAGTTGCCTCACACTTGCTTTGCTGCCATTGCTTGAAGCGCAACTTATTTTCTTTGTCAGCGCTTTCCACTTCCAAATTCCACCATCAGGTCTCTCTTATGCCTGCCCAGCCTTTGCTGCGACCACACTCTTTTTCAGCACTGTGTATCCAAGCTGTCTTCATCTTGTTCCACTCCAAGTCAAATGTATTTTGGTCTGCAGTATGTCCTTCATGGTTCATGACCTCCTCGTTAAAGTGCATGGTTAAAGTGCAACTCCACAATGAACTCAGAATGCCAACGCATGTACAATGTGCCATATATTTACATCGTGCTGAAAACGAAAGGTAAAACGTCTAGAATGCTATTCCTTTTATTATCTAGTTCGATCACTGCCTGATGACGATTGACGCTGTTGGAGATTCGTGCGCAACATTTTTTGCTTCATCTCTGAGATATAAAAGATTAATTGGATTGAATGATAAATTGATTATAATATTTATTTATTTCGTGTTTCCATGATTGCATGTATTCATTGACTAAGGAGACATCGAAACCTTGCTCTATAATTCATCCAGGGTAGTTTGATTGATTTGTTTAAGTATCTGGATGTGTATTATAAATGGCTGCTGGATGATTTTCATCATCGTATGAGAATGTATAAATTCTTGATCAAATATCAGCATACCGATGGTGAAAACCAAGGAAATCGTTATTCACACGCATAAATTCTTGTGAATAACGGATCAGCAATAAAATTACTATTCAGACGAATTTTTGCGTCGAATAACCGCGCCACAGTGGCCCGGTAAGGAGCAGGAATCTGAGACAAAACTATTTACAACCCATGAATGCGCCCATGCATCAGGAACGTGATCATTTTTCATTTTCTATGTAAGACACAGTCAACAATGACCCAATTTTATTTCGCAGAAAAAACGTGATCTAGCTAGACGTGTTTACTTGCTTCTGCTCGTGAATATCATAGTCAATGTCGATTGTGATTTGTGGATCTGACTGTGACAATCAGTCCCTAATTCTACTGTTGAAAGTAAACAATTAACATTATTCCTTTTTTCTTCAACAGGTCGTCTACGCTAACCCAAAGGATTTTCAGAAACCGTCAACGATGCGTCTTGGTGTTGGTCAGTGCAATGAATCAAATTTCAAAGCTGTTCAATGAGCAGAAGACTGTGGATTGATGAGCTGGAAAATGAAGTGCACTTCTCTTCTGTTTCACTTCAGTGTCCTGAAGTCCTCAATGTAGAGGAAATTAGTGTAACTCGTTGCGCAGAACGAGTTTCAGCATGATGTGGCATTTTTGATGAATTGTGATATTCCTGTGTATGATAGTGGTATGTAGACTGGGACAGTGTCACGCCTTTGTTGACATACATGTATGTTTTGGTAAAGTTGGACAAATTGTATCTTTCATGTGAAAACCAGTCTGTTTTTGAAACTTTTCAGTGTTGTGATTTTCTATATGAATAAAATGTGAAGTTAATGACCTGCTGTTATAATGTGTTAAGTGCATGGAAGGTAGTAGGCGAATGGGCAAGGCATGGGAAGCGGAAATCCAATAACAGTTAAATTTGTGTTTGAATATGCAGTCGGCTAGTGTTAGGGTTAGGGTAAGGTTTGACGAACGGGCTAGTTTCCAGGGATGAGGGCTTCGGATCTGGATTGTAGGTGAATAGAGGATCAAGACGAGTATAAGTTTGCCTAGGGCTTGGTGTTGGGTCGTGTCTTAAGAAAGAGTTAAAGTTTCACAATTATGACTTCTATATTCATGCTCATAGGCCTGCATGTCATAGTGATGGTAGTTGGTTTGGCATGTGTCAGGTAAGTTTGCATAGGTGATAGAGCATGCTCATATTAACCACAGGCATTGTCAGTAATGCTGAACAACAGATTAGGATAGTAGAAATATGCTACGAGGAGGCATGGTTATAGGCCGTAATTGCAGTTGAACATAAATTTTAGTAATGAGTTGTATTGTAAGTGATGGATAAGCGCTAGGACTTCATGGAGGGAAGACACTGAAGAGGTCTAAATATGTCCTTAAAAACTGACAGTTACGGAACTAAGTTATGCAAATTCCATGTACATGCAATTATTATGCAGGCTACACCCACATGTAGATATATGTGCCAATTGCAGCAGGTAAGAGGGGGCGCGTGAATTCAGCAGGAACTTTTTTCCTCTCGAGATCATTTCGAGGATATGCCAACTAGAATTCCTTCCTCAATCCATTCCTCCTCAAATAACGCGTAGCTACATGTACGTGGGCTGTGTGCGTGGCTGCGGAGGAAAATCCGCATTTGTGCGGATTCTACGCAGAGTTGGGGCTGTCTGAGGTGTGGCACAAGCTGGCACACTCCCAATAAGTGTATTGGGTGGATTGATTCGAGTGGCACACGCGATTTTCACAAGTGGTACATGTGCGTGGGCTGTGGGCGTGGCTGGGGAGGAAAATGCGCATTTGTGCGGATTCTACGCAGAGTTGGGGCTGTCTGAGGTGTGGCACAAGCTGGCACACTCCCAATAAGTGTATTGGGTGGATTGATTCGAGTGGCACACGCGATTTTCACAAGTGGTACGGATGGGCTGTGGGCGTGGCTGGGGAGGAAAATGCGCATTTGTGCGGATTCTACGCAGAGTTGGGGCTGTCTGAGGTGTCGCACAAGCTGGCACACTCCCAATAAGTGTATTGGGTGGATTGATTCGAGTGGCACACGCGATTTTCACAAGTGGTACGGATTGGCTGTGAGCGTGGCTGGGGAGGAAAATCCGCATTTGTGAGAATTCTACGCAGAGTTGGGGCTGTCTGAGGGATGGCACAAGCTGGCACACTCCCAATAAGTGTATTGGGTGGGTTGATTCGAGTGGCACACGCGATTTTCACAAGTGGTACGGCTAACTTCACATCCGTACCACTTTGAGGTCATTTTGTCAATTTTCTCAGTAACTATTGTGAATTTTGGCAAAGTAGTGGGTGGCACATGCTTTAGACGTGTTATTTTAGACGTCCATGTGGTTGAAAATTCATACAGATGCGATTTAAGAATTTTTTTGTAAATTGGTACGGCTAACTTCACATCCGTACCACCTAGAAGTTTTGATGGACAATTTCTCGCAAACTGCTGCATTATTTTGAAAAATTACTGGTGGCACAAGCTGGAACACTCTAAAATTATGTGTAAATGCTGTTTTCGAGAGTGGCACACGTGATTTTCGATGTGGTACGGATATTGGTACGGCTAACTTCACACACGTAATTATATAAACTGATTTAGTTGCATAGAATTAGATGTTTGCCATTTCTTTTTATTGCAACCTGGTTGAAAGAAATGTTCATTGAAATGGATAGGATGAACATGAAATTCGATCATCTAGCCATCATCTCAAGCCGAGTTGAGCAAAGATAATGTCTATATTCTCCATTATCTTTGGCGTTGAGAGAGAGGGAATGAGTGGGGTCCCAGCATAGATATTAGCACCAGCGCCACCTGTCACCAGGAAAAAATCTCCGGAAGAATTGCTTACCACAACTGAATGCTGATATAGATGAGAGAGAGAGAATGTGCTAAGTTGGCCATGGGCAAGTCTATTTTGAAAAATAGAATTTTGAAAAAATAGTGTGAATATGTTAATTGTTTATCATTAGCCTATACATTCTGAAATTATTCCATTGGACTCGATTTTACTGCAACATTCCATCAAATTTTCCATGTATCGGTATGCGATTCTTTTGGATGACCATATGATTCCTAATTATAAATGCAGATGTCTTCTCGAATAGACTTGTACATGTACTCAAAGTGTAAATATTGTGTATATGTGAAATGAACTGTGAAATGTATATGTATTGCAATAATGTATATATTCAGATAATGTGTATTATATTCATGTATTAGTTATAAATTGTGTAAAAGCAATGAATTGTGCTAAAATGTGTAATTTTTGGAATTTTAAAATTTGATCAAAATCTTCATCACTAACATATTTGGACATGCGCGCTTGTCTTAAATACAGAAAACTGGTCACATAAACTCGCCATTACTCGTCTTCAGAAGTCATGCCTTGAGACGACTCGCTCACGGACATTTTACGCCAGCTGAGATGTGCTTTTTGTGACGAGCTGAACTGTCTTCAATCGTGATAAGTCGTCGTCTCAATGCTGCAAGGGTTTAGTCTCACAGATTCTATAAAAATAAGTACTTATGTATAAAAATGTATGAAGGGCAGACCTTTATCTTATTTGTTTCTTAAAACTCTGCATTCTACAGAATGTAAATTCCATTAAAAAATATACATTGCACCTAAACTGTTCGGTATTGAAGTCAATCGAATGCATGAAAATAGCACTGCTTGCTATAGGAAAGTTACAATAATTCCGTAGGAAGTTTCCTATGGGAGTGCCATAGAATTTGGTCAATCGGGATAGCAGGCTATCGAATTGTTTATTTAACAAACATTACCTCTCCAAGGCTGTCATGATACGGAATCTGAAAAATAATATCATTTCCTTCTGAATTACCATTATGTTCAATCAATTCCGTTGCAATTTCTTCAAAACTGCAAACATTTGCACATCTAACATTTGGAAACAATTCCGACTGCGTCTCCCTTGAGTTCATTTAATAAAATCGAAAGTGTGTAGACATTTGGGATTTAATAAATGTGGGCTAATATACCTACTCTGTGGTCGACAGTCTGTGACTTATATGCTTCTGACTTTGCCATCTTGGCAATTATCCGATTCATGTTACCGTTGAATTTCAAATTCGGCGTTTATAATGGACGTTCCAGATTTGCTACAATGGTGCTTTCATTATTTACTATTGTCAGTTGAAAATTTATAAAGTCAGAGAAATTCGCTTCTGCCTCATAAAGTAGCACGGACTATATTATTGTGCACTACGTATAATGACATCAATAGTAGCATAGCAGTACTATTTTATTGTCCAGATCAAAAAATCGAAGTGATAGCTTTATAGCATTTTTATCGCAATGCTCTCCGGGACAAGGCGTAGCATTATTAGCAAAATTATTAGATTACAGTTTTGCAGCTACTTTTTACAAATATATTTTTTCACCGGGTCAAGGCTCAACAGGTCAAAGAGTGATCAAATATTTTTTGGAAAGTAATCTCCG
Organism: Prostheceraeus crozeri; assembly: GCA_907163375.1. Classification (NCBI taxonomy): domain Eukaryota; kingdom Metazoa; phylum Platyhelminthes; order Polycladida; family Euryleptidae; genus Prostheceraeus; species Prostheceraeus crozeri. The sequence goes on from CAJQUW010004834.1 coordinate 22,921, forward strand.
CAAACAGCGGAATCTCTTGACGTAAAAATGTTCACTGTGCATGTATACCTGATGTATAGCAAATGTATGCTGAGATTTTTTGAGTCGATCAACTTTTGAGTCGATGCTGGAGTGTACATGGTCACGATTGCGTCAGTTTCTCTGGCTATTACTAAGATTCTTAATTTTCCATTGCACTATTTTTAATTTTGGGAGCTGTAGGTGAGATTATCAAAAACAATACGCGATGATGCGGCAACAGAAAGCTTAGACCTCGATGATGAAACGCATATCTGCGTTTTCGTCACATTCTTGTCAAAGAGCTACATCCATATGTTTGCCTTCAATTAAGTGGAAGTTTGACCTCAAATGAATATGGAACATCCACTTTAGTCTGATAAAGAGAGAAATGCATCAGTCATGCAATTTTGTTTAAGCGTGATAACTTATTTCTATTCGTTGTACGATGTGAGCATTTAAATTTAATTGTTGTTCCTAAAATATTATTGCTAACAAACTTAACGTGGCAACATAACTTGCACACAAACTAAAGAAAACGTTTCAGCCACTATGAAGTCATCGTACTGGTTTTTGTTCTTTGCTATCACACAGTCACTCCGCCCATCATTTACCAACAGTAAGTCATTTCAGAATACTTGGCCTCTATATCGGGTTTCGTGCAATTGTCATTGTTGACTAAGTAAGTTCGTTAACAGAAGGCTGTGGATGATACAGTACCAAAAATAATGATGAAGAAGTTTCATTACCGCTTATTACAGACTTCAGACACTGAGATAATAATTACATAAATCACATTTGAGACAGCGGTCGTACTTGACCAAAATGCTTGAAGATCCTGCATTTTCTGAAGCTATTGCATTAAAAAAGTTGTCACGAAAGCGCCCTTAGTAATGCTATATGATGGCTGCTGGAACTCATTTTCCGATGTTGAAAAAAAATCATTTTTTTGGGAAACGTTAGAGCTGATACGGAATAATGAATTAAGTGAAACAAACGCTTTAATGAACGATTGTTACTTAAGTTATTACTTATCGATACTGGAAGGTCCGGTGTATTGGTTGCGTGGCCCAGATGACACCGGTAGCGCATGGCACCAATCCGCATTATTTGAGTTACGCCCAAACTTAGTTAATCCTATAGGTGTAACCCAGAGAGTATCGATTTACACAACCGTCGATAACTTCTAGGAATATCCACCAGTCAGAATCCTACTATCAAATTCCAGTGACTAGTTGCACCCAAACTTAGAAAAGTCTGTAGGTGCAACTAACTCGAATCAATTAACAACACACCTAAGCTGATGAAGCCTATGGGTGCGAACTAAGGAATATCAATTTACACAAATAATTCAATAACATAGAAATGTCCGCCTGTCAAAATCCAACTATCAATTCCAATGACTAGTTACACCCAAACTTAGAAAAGTCTATAGGTGCAACTAACTCGAATCAATTAACGACACACCCAATACACCACTACATTTATTATTCTATTGTATTTTACCCATTCTTGAGAAGGAGAGCATAATCAACTATAATGCTAGAGACTTGCTTACTCATTTACTTATCCCTTTATATGAAAACATGTCTTTAACTCACCAATTGAATTCGATTGTAAACTTTTACTCTTACGGGCAAGTTTACGTCTCTCATAGCATGAAACTAATAAACGGAGCTTAACCCTAAATCCAAAATTCAAATTCCATTTCAAATCTTAATTCGCAATATTTCTATTGGTTAAAAACTTACATACATCATTTCGATATCCAGCCGTTCTATTTCTATACGGAGTCAACTTGAAACCTATGCCGAGTTCAAGCAAAGATAAACTAACTAATAACTAACTTTGAATTGGACCGCTGTGCTTCTCCCCCCCCCCCACCCACGAAAACGAATCGACCCGATTCTCAACACAAGTAATACCTTATGTCTGCAGTTTTTACCATCAGAAGATTCCAGGACTTTTAAAGACAATTTATTTTCTAGAATATTCCATGACATTCAAGGACAATGCCAGGGTATTACAGGACATTCAAGGACAATTTCTTTTCCAGGACGTTCTAAGACAATCAAGGACATTCCAGGATATTCCAAGACCGTGGATTCCTGTAATAATCCGTAAAAAAATCATAAAAGAAACTATAGCGAGAACACTCTTCGGAAATTCTGTTCAATTATGTCACGTAGAGCAGGGATGCGCAACCTGCGACCGTGACAATGAGAAGCAAATGAAAAAGAATATTGTACATTTATATTGCTAATATTTCTGGAGTTCAAGGCAATCGAAAAACAATCGAAACTATAGTAGCATACTAGTCACCTTGTAACTGTCGAATACCTTTATGCCTGTGCTGCTTGGAAAAATGCGCGCCCGCAGGCGCGATGAAGGCGTTCAAGCAGTTCGATAAATCACGAATAGAATATTTTAGGGAAGTTACATTCATGTGCATTCATGGTTAGAAACAAACTAAAGGGACAAAAAAAAGCTAAAAAAAAACAAAAGGGGACAATTGCAGTTTGCTCGCATTGTTCGCGCGCGTGAACTTCAAGTCCATGACCTGAATGAGGATGCCGGCTAGATCACCGGCCCTGTGATGAATGAATGAATGAATTTTGTATGGCTCGTGACTCCTTTATGAATTATTACTATAGCTTAGTAAAGTGTTTTCTTCTGTTGCCCTTACAAAAACATGCTTTCTACTTTTCAAGTGCTGATAACACCTTAAGCTTAAAATCTTTTCCGGTTAAAAATGACCGTCGGTCATGTATGGATTAGCTTGCTAACTCATTCTTTACGAAGTAGGCCTTTATGCGATTTTCACTGCGTCATTCATCAGGGAAAGCTATTTTGAGCGGTGGAATATATAAAGGATTGGCAATTGACCTAGTTGTTTGCACACAGTGCGGCCGTGATTCATTCGGCCTTCGAAATGGTGGCCGAAAAATGTAGAAGGTTGCTCAACCCTGAAGTAGAGTATTCTCCGATGTGTTCCGACGTAAGGAGATCCTCGAAATGACAGAATCAGTTCTGATCGGATACCGTGCTAAGTGCGTGCGGTGCATCGGTTTCTACAAGCAATCGTTCTATTGGTATCGCTCACAGAGTCTGATTCTTCGGATCATTTCGCCTATTGGGATCGCTATCAACTAGGATCGGAGCGACTGAGAAGTCCATTTATGGGAAGTAGTCCTCGAACGATCGCCCTATATGACGGCCAAATAACGTGCAATGTAAAATCATTTTTACATTGCTGTTCACTGTATATAGGAGAACCTCGGCCAAGCGTTGATGTGCCTCGTCTTCTCCCCACTCCCTCACTCTGCAATGCAGGATCAGGGCAGATGGAGTTCTTCGGCAAATCGTGTTTGGTCAGCTAAGGCGTGGCAATGGATATCGAGTGAGATGTCCCACTTCATATCTAGGCCAGTCTCACCGACCGCGCGGACATTCCCCCCCCCCGGATATGCCTTCTCAGTCTGGCTTCCAAGACAGGTGACCAATCCTGAGCATGCCGAGGATTAAGGCCCAAGGATAGGAGAATATAGACTTCCGGAAAATCTTCCTGAATGTCACTTTCTCCACACAAGGAAACCTCATTCCTGATGTCTACCATGGCAGACATTAATGAGATCTCGTGTGCCATCTCATTCAGGGTACCATTCTGTCCGGCCCTCCGACAGTTGTCAAACAGGTGGATATGAGAATCACACCTCCAAATTGCGCATGGACTATGATCGATCTGATTTGCGATCGCCGCTTGTACGGTCTCTTGGCACTCTGGTGAGATCCGCTCTGTATCTCCTTCGGGGTCCTGTCTTTCAGGGAAAGCTTCCGCCCCCGGCAACAGATATAGGTGGTCTGATGGATAGGACCCCCCAGAGGATTCCCCACGGTCAGACCGCCCATCCGTTGACGACGCTTCTGCCCCCTGGCCGACAGACTCCATGGGATCAGAATCAATCACCCCCTGGCATCTTCCTCACTTTTGCTAACTACGTTCACCGAATCGACAACCTCCTTCTCACTTTCCTTCTTCAACTTATCTTGACGCGCTCTCATTTTATTTTAATTTCTGACCTACTTTGGTTCTAGATTTTCCTTCTCTAGGTCTCGGTGCGTGCGAAATAGTTTTAGAGCCTGCCTAGCGGGCACTGACCAATGATTGACCAATTACTCTCAATCTTACTTTCCATATTCTCTGTCTGATGTTTGCTGGCTCTCAAAGTGGCCTCCATTGTCGCTTGGTTAATAAGGCGATCTTTTCTCCTCCTATTAATTTCCGATTTTTGTGGTATGTCACTACGTACGAGTAAGCATTCCACCAGATTTGATAGGGTGTCTTTGCGATTCATATTCTGAAAAGAAAGAACATTTATTTCTACTTTCGCTCCGATTTCGGGTACATCACCATTACGTAATACATATCTGGTGTCATACGACTTATTATTCTCACTTGTAGATAATATATCATTTCCGTCTTGATTGATGATTTGTCTCATTTTTATATCTGTTTCTTCTGCTGATTCGTCATTGTCCTCGCTAGCTTCTTGTTGAGATTCTGACCAGGGTTTTAGTCTGTCTATATGTACTGCTAATACTTTTCTTCCATGTTTACTTTCCCGTATTAGATAGGTATCATCTGAATATTTCTTCTCTACTTCTCATGGTCCCATCCAAGGTCTTGTAAATTTACTAAACTTTTCCTACATATTAGCGGTTTGTAGAAACATTACTTTATCTCCTACATCATATCGTCGGTCACTTGTCGCTTTTAGATCATAATTATGTTTTTTACGTCCCAAATATTCATCAATGTTTCTTGCAAATCGGATACATGTTCTGAGGTCTCCTTTGCCGATACTGTCTGATGGTCGAGTTCGAGATTAACTGTAATCTCATTTCTCTACCATAGATTGCTGCAGAAGGAGAGAATACTGTTGTACAATGTGTACTAGATCTGCATGCCCACAGACAAAATGATAATGTTAAGTCCCAGTTTTCTCTATCAGATTCTTCATGTGACATCATCATTTGTTTCATAGTTCTGTTGAATCTCTGTACTCCGCCATTCCCCTGAGGATGGAACGATGTCGTTCTTGACTTCATTGTTCCCAACAGGTCACACGGTTCGCTAAATAATTTTGATTCGAATTTTTTCCGTGATCACTATGTATTCGATCAGGTACTCCATGAGGACAAATCCATTCTCGTAAAAGTGCTTGGGCTACAGTTATACTAGTTTTATCTGGTATTGCAATAGCTTCCGCCCATTTAGTAAATAGGTCAATCATCGTCAGTATATATTTATTACCTCGCCTAATTTTGCGTAGAAGTCCCACTAAATCAATTTCGATACACTCCATAGGTTTTCCGACCACAATAGGTGTAATCGGAGTTCTGATTTTTGGTATTGGTCCTTTGAAAGTGACGCATACCTCACAATCATTTAGAAATGTTGAGACATCGTCGCGTATATTTGGCCACCAAAATCTTGTTCGTAATTTGTGATATGTTTTGTCTCGATCTAAATGTGAGGAACCCAAATCACTGTGACATTTTTGTATCATTTTCATCCTTTCTTCTTTTGGAACTATTATTTTCTTATCTTTGCCATCTTTTTTATGTAGAATATCATCTTCTACAATTAGCATTTCATATAATTTCATTATTTGTTTGATTTCTTGGGTACAATTTTCTAATCGTTTTGAAGATGGTCCGTCGTTGGAATTTCAGTTCTTAACCCATGAAATTATTTGTACGAGATCCGTATCCTCTTTAGTTTTGCCTTCATTTCTTCGATTCTGGAGCCTGCTGTCCATAAGTTATAAATCATTATGTCGTCATCTTCGTCCAATCTTTTAGAATTGTTCTCCGTCTCGTTGGCTATTGCAGTCAGAATCCTTGAGAGTGCGTCGGCATTTCTATCTGAAGTGCCTTTTCTGTAGATGCATTCAAAATTGAAATCTTCCATCACTTGTAGCCACCTCGCTAAAAATCCTCTTGGTTCCTTAAAACTACGTAGCCACTACAGGGCTTTGTGATCAACCCTTGCGGTTAATTTTTTCCCGATAGGTATAAAGTGAAGTAATCCATAAATGTAACCAAAACTACCATCTCTCTTTTCGCTGGCGCGTAATTGCACTGGCTCCTGTTCAAAGATTTACTGGCGTATGCTATGACTTTTTCCTTGCCGTCTTCCTAAATTTGGGATATCACAGCACCCATAGCATATCCTGAAGCATCAGTGTCTAATATAAATTTGTCGGCACCCTCTGAAAAGTCAAGTATTGTCAGAATAGGTGTAGACGTTAGTAATTTTTTTAATTCTGCGAGTGCTTCTTGGCATCTTGCTGTCCATATAAATTGGCCATCTTTTTTTGTTAATTCATTCAATGGTTGGGCGATACGTGCAAAATTCCTGATAAATTGCCGGTAGTATGATGCTAACCCCAGAAATTCCCTTACTTGTCTAGCCGTGGTAGGTTTTGGCCAGTGTTTAACTTTTTCAATTTTTTCTGAGTCTGTTGATATCCCTTCTGGAGTCACAATATGTCCAAGATATTTTACCGTGTCCAATACCAAATGACATTTTTTTGTATTAAGTTGCAAATTTGATTCTCTCAGTCTCTTCAACACTAGCTGAATGTCAGTTGAGTGATCTTCCCACTATTTACTGAAAATGATCATATCGTCTAAATAAGCAAGACAAATCTTTCCAGACAAATCTCTGAGTTTGTCGTCCATCATTTCCTGAAATGTGGCTGGTGCAGAAGATAACCCGAAGGGAAGGACATTAAATTCAAAAAGACCTTGTGGGCAAATAAATGCTGTTTTCTGTTTGTCGTTTTCTGCTATGGGCATCTGCCAATAGCTCGATTTTAGGTCTAAGACGGAAAAATGCTTGGCTCCACACATAGCATCCAGTGCGGCATCAACTATCGGTAAAGGATGTGAATCATATTCACAGACCTGATTCAATTTTCTGAAAACTGCACAAACCTTAAGAGTGCCGTCTTTTTTTGAACTAGCACAAAGGGACTTGTCCATGGGCTGTTGCTATAGGATATAACCCCATGTTGTAGCATTTCTTCAATTTGTTTATCGACCTCGCATCTTTGATGTGGAGGAATTCGTCTGCAGGGTTGTATTATAGGTTTCTGAGTATTTGTATTTATCCTGTATTCTACCTCGATGGCTCGTCCCAGAGGCTTCCCTTCTTCCATAAAAATGTCATTGCATTCTGACAGTAATTCATTGAGTTGTAACAGTTCCTTCACATTTAACCTGACGTTTTGGTTCACGATCGTATCTGAGTTACCGGTAATATGATTTATATCTGTATATCTGTATCTTCCGTCTCAAATCTCGTAGATGATATTGTTCGAACTGACTGATGAGTTGATTTTTGAGAATTATGTCCATTACTTCTTTACTTACTTACTTCCTCGTTTTGCGTCTCTTCTTCCCGGTTCCGGGGCTGGACGTAGATGCGATGACCCGTTTCCATCTCGAACGATCTAGAGCAGTGTTTCTCAAGGTGGGCCCTGTGGCCCAAAAGTGGGCTCCAGACTTTTGAAAGTGGGCCCCAGGCTTTTGGAAGTGTACTGGGTGAGTGACGGGAAAATGAAAGCCAGTATTTGAAAAGAACGATGATATTTATTTTTCTTGTTTGTGCTTAACGAATTAGTTTTATAGATATTTTTATTGCATATATCTAATATTACTTTTATAGATATAAATAGTATTATAATCATTTCGGTTTACGAATTGCTTAAGAAATTAAGGTGACTATGGTGACTGCAAGTTATCGATCGTTGACCAGTCAGATATTGATTATATCTACGCATGCTTGTCGCCGTTTGAGTTCATATCATATTCTCTGCGCAAGTCTCGATGGCGACTTCGAACAAACGTCAATGTGTGAGACGCTTGAAAGAGGAATTTTTGCTTCTTGGATTCCAATCATCCGACGATGGAAAGCCTGAATGCATTGAATGTGGAACAACCCTAATGAACGGTTCAATGAAATCTTCGAAGTTATCAAAGCATCAAAATGCCAAACATCCATTATCGGTTGGAAAAGATGTGACCTACTTTCAACGTCTAGTGAAGAAACACACGGATAATGCGCCTATGAAACTGTTCGATTTTACTCGAAAAATGCATCAAAAGTCCATCAAGACATTAAAACCCAGCTATTGCGTCTCACTGATGATTGCCAAAGCCGGTTATCCCGATACTGTTGGTGAGCGATTGATAAAACCAGCCATGGAAGTTTGTATTCGCGAGGTGTTGGGTGATTCGGCGGGCGACTCGATCAAACAAATTCCACTTTCAAATGACACTATACGAAGGCGCCAAGATGAAATGGGTTCTCAGTTGGAAGCGTGTTTGGTTGACATTTTACGAAACTCTTTGTTTTCTCTGCAGATAGATGAATCAACAGTGTTTTCGTCAGCTCTATTACTCGCCTATGTCCGATATTTTGATGGAACGGACTTGCGCGAGGAAATGTTGTTCATCAAAAATTTGACTACCGACACGACTGGTTTATCTATCTACAACACCGTGATGGAATTTTTCGAGGAAAAAGATATTCCATTGATAAATCTAATACATGTCGCGACCGATGGCGCTCGTGCATTGATTGGCATACCAAGGATTCGTTGCGAGATTTAAGAAAGTGGCACCACATATTAAATGGATTCATTGATCGTGAACATTTGTCTGCCAAATCTCTTGGCGAAGAAATGCAAGATGTTGTTGATATTGCTGTGAGACTCTTTCAAAACTTCTGTGACGATGACTCTCATCGAAACTTGGTTCTGCATACGGAAGTACGCTGGCTATCCAAGGGAAAGTCATTTCAAAGGTTAGTTGAGCTGTGGGAAACTCTGATGGGATTCCTTCACGAAATTTCATTTGCAGGCAGGAGTACCGGTAAGCAAAAACAGACCGCCTTAAGTCTTAGAAACGAGGCAACTGAGAGCGTAGTCAAGTCCAAAATTCATTATTTAGCTGATTTATTTTATCATTTGAATACAGTAAATCTGCAGCTGCAAGGCCGGCGAACAAATTTTATTGAATGCTCAGATAATATCAAAGCGTTCGTTGCAAAATTTTTCCCATGTTGTTCACATTTTATCAAAAAAGCGGAATCGGCTGGATATTGAGCACCGTGGTTTGCTTCGGCTAAATTTGAACCAATCATTGATTGTGGACATCGATGAACTCGTAAAAAATCATCAAAATCAAGGGAGTCATTGATAAGACAATACACGTTGTTTTCGTCTTGGACAGTTCAAGTTTCATGTTTGTGATTTAGTGAAATTATCATTGAGATGTAATTGCTAATCAGGAATACACACTTATCTTTTCTAAGTTCGATTTTTTCAAGTTTTAGGTTACGCAAGTGGTAGACTTTAGGATAGCTTGTATCAAGAAGTACAAATAGATTTCACGATATATAGACCGACGAGTGTAAGTATATCATTTTTAGGGTTTGTCATTGAAAATGAGAAGGCAAAAGAAAACTTACATATAAAGGTAACGAAAGACGTTTATTGTACAAATATAATATTTCCATCAAATAGTGTTTTACAAGTATTTGATCTATGAGCATATTGAGGACAATCATTTCAAAATTTGATATTCACAATAAGACATGTAGAAACAAGCTTGATTTTTTAAAAATGGGCCCCAATTTTTCACTAAGGAAAAACTGGGCCCCAGCACGTCAAACGTTGAGAAACACTGATCTAGAGCAATGTCTTCCGACACCTCCAGAGACTCCAGATCATCATGGATACAGGCTTGCCAAGTCTTCTTAGGTCTTCCAGGTGGACGGCAACCATCGACTGACAGGTTGTAGACTTCATTGATGACGTCACCATTGGCTCTTCTCACGTGGCCAAACCAGCGCAGACGTCTTTGCCGCAGGCGGACTGGAAGTTCGGGCAAACCACAGCGTCTCGCTACTTCTTCGCTTGTAACTTTGTCTTTCAACCTGACCTCAGCATTCGTCTGTCAGTACTTCTCAGAAGTTCAACCAGCCTTAGGCTGAGGGGCCACGTTTTTGCGCCGTAGATGAGAACTGATCTTACACACATCTCATACACATGTCCATTGTGCTGTTATTTATGACTGATATCATAATATCCTTATTTTCTACACACGTCAGTACAGGTAACAATGAAATGCCTAATGCATCGCTTTCAATTGATTGTGTTATCATTCCCGTTTTTGGTTCTATCAGTTTCCGTTTAAGTCTCAATCTCTCGTTTACGATGTGTTCTGTTTTTGGTTCTATTTCTGTTTTATCTTCAATCCCGATTTTAATGACTTCTACTTCTTTGACATTACGCCTTCGAAGTGGCAAAGATAATCCTATATCTGGGAACGTCAGTATTTTAGCTTTCAAATTTATAATAGCTCCGTGATCTTCAAGGCAATTCATTCCGAATATCCGTTTTGCTGACCAAGTTTCAGCGACTGAAAATTTTTGTCTGATTGTACACACTCCAAATTTACAAACTATTTCTGTCAACCCAATTAGATGAACCTTTTCGCCAGATGGTCCTAATAATTTTGGTTGATTGTCTAAAGGCATCATTGTTTCTTTATCTATGATGTAGCGGTTACATACACAATAATATGCACCTGTGTCTATCAAGGCTGTTATTTTATTGTCACCAATTCAAACATCCACTAAATCAATAGGGTCCCTTTTTGTGACAATTCCGGCGATAGAACGGGACTCTTCTACTGCCTCATTGCGTTTCCCATGTGGCAAAATCGAGCGACGTTCCCCTTTTCAAAACAATTGTAACATGTAACTTGCGAATTAGTTTTTCCCAATTGCACATTTGGCTGGATAGATCCAGTATTCTGACTAGTCCTAGATGTACTCGATGGTGCTGTCGTTTCTAGACCTTCCATACCGTAGATGTCGTGTAAATATGACTTCCTCCAAATTGAGTTATTTGATCGATTTCCAACGTTGGAAGTACTCTGATAATTAGGAGTTTGAGTAATTTGCGTATCCCCTCTGACAATCTGTGGACAGTTATGATTGGATTGGCATTTGACCATCTGATTCTATTTTTGTTGTAGGTATTCTGAAAATGTTGATTTTCAGGTTGTTCTCCCCGCAACCCGCCACTTATCGGCATAGGTTGGCAAGTTGTATCAGGTTTATAATTTCCTGATCTACTAGACGGACAAAATACTGCGAAATGTTCAAGACCATTACATTTGAAACATCGTGTATTCGAGTTTGTGGATGGCACGAATTGTGTGGGTTTAATCGTGTTGGTGCCAGCAGCTTTATCAACACGTTCAAAACTATCGACTATATCTAAATATTCTGTCAAAGAATTTGGAGGAAAACGGCTCATTGATAACCAGAGTTGGAAGTGAGTCATGGGTCATGTGGGTCACAAAATCGCGTGGGTCACGTGGGTCGTGGGTCATGTTTTTCCGAAAAGTTGGTGAGTCGTGGGTCAGGTAACTTCATTTATTCGTATTATAATCATTCATGAAAGTTATTGAGTCAATGTCACTGACAAGGGGTGATGGATGCACATAGTCAAACTATGCAACACCATTGACTTTCACAAGCCTCATGCAGTTTCGAAAGGGAGCGGAATTCACACAAATTAAAAGCTCGAAAACAATTGCTGCTGTCTACTGAGAGATGTTGGTTGGTGGAGAGAAATTGCTTGAGTACAATTGTGCATGGTCGATTCTCGATCGCTATGTCTGACGATACCTAATGATGTGTGACCTTGATTTCAGAGATACAGCTACTGAAGAAGTCGGGTATTCAGAGGTATTATCAATCTTGAAAATTTTCTTGCAATGCCATCTGACCTTCGTTTTGTTTGTTTCGTTTGATTTTGTTGGTCTTTCGTAGAAAATATCCTCTGGTAGAGATTAGAATGGTCAATCTCCGGTAAAGATTGATCTGAGCCTAAATATTTTGGAAATATGTAATTGATAAAAATATCTTGATAATATGAATGCATCAAATCTAAAGTATTTAGCCCTTCAATCTACTTTCGCATCGTACATGTTCCATGCATCACATTGTTCATTCGATGCATGATAATCTGAAATACGCCAATTCATACGACGGTCATTGAGATATACTTATCCCTTTCACACAGACTTATTACGATAGAGCTCTGTTATAAGATATTTCCTTACACTTCGTATTAGGGGTGACTTTTTAATCGCAACCGCATCGATAAGATTAAGCGATTAAACGATTAATCACGCGATTAATTTCCTATATAATTTCAATATCTACTACTAATATATTAGATAACAGCATTACTGTTATTATGTAAAGTATCACTGCCTCTAAAACGTATTGTTAAGTTTTTATTCCCATGCACAATCACCTTGTCTTTTGTATTGATGTAACTTATAATAAAAGTATAAGCCTAGTGCATAAGGGTTGTGTAATCAACGTTAATTGTATGTAGGTCTACATGTTGATTATGAAAAGGTTTCGGATCTTTCGAAGTTGAGCTAGGAGAATTGGCGATATCTTTGTGTTTATGCTCAATATGAAACCGCAGAGTTGACGGAGATTGTCTGCTGGATACTTTGAAGACAGAGTCACAGTAGGCACATTTCAAACTTTTGATCACAAGGGCACTGGCGAAAATGATCTCATATGCTCGAACGCTTTTTTGTCATTGGTAAACATCTTACTTCTTCGATGCTTCGTTGTCCATCACTAGAGTCACGTTCCCGATTCGATGCTTAGGGATCTGCTATGAATATGATGCGGTTTTGCATTGCATGCTAACGGTGGGAGCAGGGGACTGTCCAATAAGGGCTGTCGTTGTTCAAGTTATCAATGCATCACCTCGTTGCGTGCCGCTGACTCACTTATTTCATTCATTTTAATTACCGTATCCCGAGACCGCCTGTATGGAATATCAGTACAGTCTAATGCTACCAGAAGACTTAAAATAAAGCATAGTCACCGAATCACAAGTGAGTCATTCATTTCCACACCGTTCTGTTCCGTACTGGAGAGTTCCAGTTTTTTGCATTCGAATAGAAATGCAAGAAAAACGATTAATCTCAAACCTGCGATTAAATGCATTTCTTAAGTATTTGAAGCGATTAAACGATCAATCGCTTAATCGCTTTGCACCCCTACTTCGTATCAATAAAGATAGTTTGATTTGGTATCAATAAAAATAGGAATACTTACATGATGTCGCTAGTGATTGTTATCACAACGAACTCGCACATGTAGCGCCACTCATATATATCAGTTCATCTATATGTACATTGTAAGGTAATTAATGAATAATAATCTTGTCATCGTGCAATTTTCTATTCACGCGTTACGCATGCTTGCTCCATTTGCTTTTCGATGAATCTCATTCTTACATCAAATATACAGCCTTCTACTTAAATCTAACATTAGCGGAAGTAAATGAAATTTGAATCGATTGCCATGAGAAGCAACAAAATATTAGGTAGACGATTTTCTGGGATAATTTTCGCACATCTGGTATATGACATAATAAATGCATGCATAAAGGATTTCGGCTTACTGCAGTCTTTTTTAAACTTTATTTGATTAAGAAATGTAAAATTTGAAATTTAGTCTGTAGGGCCCTCAACTTAACTAATCATCTCTCTACGAGTTAAATAGGTTGCACTACAAAGGATAGTCAAGAATTATAACAAGAAAAATAATCGCTTAAATATTTTTAAAACCTTAGGCATATGTGGTGCATGAACTTTGATTATAAGATAATTTTGATGAGGTTACATGCCTATTTATCATGTGACAAAGTGATCTGATACACTTGAATCTTCATAACAAATCTTAACAGCAATTTTGATACTACGAGGCCTCTACCTAGATAGACCTAGAATCTTGAATGAAAATGAAACTAAAGATGCTACCAGAAGAGGAAATTGCACTCACATCATTCACCGTTGCAGCATGTGGGTCAGGTGGGTCAAGTGGGCCATGAGTCAAGTTTGGTTGACCCACTTCCAACTCTGTTGAAAACTTCACATCCCGACTAGTTTCCCTTGCCATCAGAGTGTTAAGAACTTTCTGTTCGAGTCCTGTACGGAGCCCAAGCTCCGTAAAAGCTTGGGCTCCTATTCGTAAAAGAGCATCGGAATAATCTCTAATATTTTCCCCTGCTTTCCTTCGCCTATTATCACATGACGTCTCCGCTTCGACTGAAGAGCGGAATGTTGAGAACCGACATTTCGAATCACGTACAACTTCTTGAAATGTATAAGTTCCACCTTCTGTGAGAACATGGAATGATTTGATCCAGCGTTCAATATCACCAGATCCGTCATATTTTTGCAAGCAATGAATCTCATCAGGAATTTTCTTGCGCGGTCTTTTGTCGTGCATGAATTGGTTAAGTCTCTTCAATTTGACTCATGCTATGTTTTAGATCCGCAGAATTGTGCAATACTTCAGGTTTCAACCAGCTGGTGTGAGGACTTAAAAAAAGTGGTTGCATTTTCTGTTCATTAATGACCGGATCGTCAAAATCTAATAAAGATTTTTCAGCCCAATTCAAGAAATTACTCTCAGATACGTGCGTAATAGTATCGTTTACAAAATGATTATCTTTTACGGTTCGCTGTTCCATAATGGTTCGTTTCCGTTGCCATCAAATGAAACGCGTTAATGAACGATTGTTATTTAGTATATTACTTGCCGATACTGGAAGGTTCGGTGTATTGGTTGCGTGGCCCAGAAGATACGGATAGCGTATGACACCAATCCCCGTTATTTGAGTTACGCCCAAATTTAGTTAATCCTATAGGTGTAACCCAAAGAGCATCGATTTACACAACCAAGTCGATAACTTCTAGGAATATCCACCAGTCAGAATTCGACTATCAATTACAATTGAGCCTATAGGTGCGAACTAAGGAATATCAATTCACACAGCTAATTCAATAACTTATAGAAATGTCCGCCAGTCAGAAAAAAATGGTACACAAAAGGGGTGAATGAGTGATAACTGTGTTTTATAGAATACATTGACTGAGTATATCTCCACCGTCTAAACATAAGTATGATACAGAAAGCATTTTTCATGTTACACATTAATAAACACATTGAAAGCTTCTTCACCGACAATAATTTCTCAGATAAGTGAATAGTCGCTGGAACTTTTCAATTAATCATTAAATGACACATGTGATATAGTGTGATGATATTTTGGAAGCTGATATTCGAAAGCATGTAAAGATTTTGAAAATTGTTCAAATATAGTGAACAGGGGAGCCCTTTCAAGTAAAATGAATACTCTGAGATTTCTTGGCCTCTGATTTCAAGCTGGAGCAATGTATGTTCTGTAAATCGACATTGCAAGTTGCATATGTGACTGATAATACTCTTGATAGATTATAGGAGCGATATTTCAAAATGATGAACGTACAGAACGTTTTAAAGGATTTCTTTCTTTGTCATCTTGTCGCCGCAGTATTTTGTACATTCACTATTGCTTTTGTGTATGATCTTTGGACAAGGGGCAGCAATCCAGATCACAATTTGGCTTGATAAATATAAATACAAATGAGAAAACATGGAAACCAGATCGCACAATTTGCGTTTTGCCCCAACTTAGTTCCCCCGGCGTGTGTATAATTTTCATGCAATTTCCATTCTAGGACTTTCTATGGTACTGTCAATTTCTATGCTCTCTCTCAGCGTTTGATTCTTTGCTGACCGTTAATTTTCTTTTTTCTTTTTCACAAGATGTTGAATATCTCGTTTACGAAACGAAAATGGCGTAGACTGACCGGCTACATATATACATGTACATGTACACAAGAAATATGAACTATGAACATGAGAACGCACATATGAACGACGCAGGGAACGGCACACAGGAATAACAAGGATAGGATACGGGTACATGGGTTAGATTGAAGCGAGGAAACTTTAGATACATTAACATATACGCGTCATGCAATTATCGGAATTGAATCTCATTATGGAATTGGAATTGAATTGAACTGTTTCGACTGGAATTGGAATTGAAATTTCTGCTCTGGAATTGGAATTGGAATTAAAAAATTTCAGTGGAATTTGTCCAGCTCTGGTCAGAGGAGCACAGCTTCTTAACATTTGCAGTCATCCAAGAAAAACTTCAGTCATCCACAGTCATAGATTTCGAAGACAATAAACACACACATCATCACAGATAAGAAATATGAGAAAAAGTACATAAACATAACACTCCGGCCCCACAAATATGAGTAAATATTTTTAATCACAGGCTCGATGCTGAACGTAGCAGAATAATTTTTGTGACTGGTCTCACTAACTCAGTGCACTTCGGTATGCCTCAGTAGTGGTTTCTTGATTTCTTTACCGTATGATTAACTGTTCTTACTGTAACTACCCACACCTGACCATCATTGTCCACAGCCGTCTTGATAATTTGACCCCTTAACCAACAACTTCTTGGTAAATTGTTTTCAATTAGAAGAACAAGAACGCCCACGGAATAATTAGGCCTTTTTGCTGTCCATTTCTGTCTGTGTTGTAGGGCCACCAGATATTCCCGTTTCCACCTCAGCCAAAACAAGTCCGCTAAATAATGTACTTGTCTCCAACGACGTTGAACATACGAATTATCTTTAGAGAACAAACCTGGCGGAAAAGTTGGTTCCGCTATCAATAGCAATAAATGGTTAGGAGTCAAAACCTCTGGATCATTTGTGTCATCTGACGTTTTTGTTGAAGGCCGACAGTTCATGATTGACTCGACTTCGCACATCAAAGTACTTAAAGATTCATCCGTTAAACGTACATTTTGGTCTCGCATGACCGAATTTAGAACTTTACGAATTGACCTGATCTCTCTCTCTCACACTCCATCGAAATGTGAGGCTAAAGGTGGATGAAACTTTCATTCGATTCCTCTTCCCAGGAGGTCATACAATCTGATACTCTCTCATACAGGATTTCATGCTTTCTCAATACATTGACAAAGGTGTCTGTCTCCCAAAAATTCGAAATTTCAATGTGAATTGCTCGACTTACGAGACACGAAAATATGACACCAATTCTTTTCCTGGAAGATCTTCCGCATTTAACTATAAACGGGCCAAAACAATCAACTCCTACTTTCGCAAATGGTGGTTGATCTCCTTCCAATCGATGTGATGATAGATCTGCCATAAATTGCCTTGACAACTGATGTGTGGTGGTGAGGGTTTGATCCTGCCAATTGACAGAGTCGCGTAAGTGGCTCATAGCTCAGTTGGTTAGAGCACAGGTCTAGTTAACCTTGGTCGTAGGTTCGAATCCTACCAGCCGCACATCTTTTGCGTGGCAATTTGATCTATCGTTTATCTAATTTCATTGTTGTTAACTGCATTCACGACATGGTTTAGGATGCTTTGGTGGACAATCGATCCCCGCTACTTGCCTTAATGTCGGCGGTCACAATTGTGACGTGTTATTTATTCATTGATTATTATTGCCTTGACAACTGATGTGTGGTGGTGAGGGTTTGATCCCGCCAATTGACAGAGTCGCGTAAGTGACTCGTAGCTCAGTTGGTTAGAGCACAGGTCTAGTTAACCTTGGTCGTAGGTTCGAATCCTACCAGCCGCACATCTTTTGCGTGGCAATTTGATCTATCGTTTATCTAATTTCATTGTTGTTAATAAATGGAACAACCATCTTTCCATGATACATGCGACAAAACATGCCATGTTTGGTTATTTTTCGAGTCAATTTACGTATACCGATTTTCCACAACTTCTGCCTTACATTCGAAATTGTCATCTCTTCGACCATACAACTTAACTTCAAATGTACATGTCTAACTATTAGCTCGCAAACAAGATTATTGTTCGGTAATATGATAGGAAACTTAGTTTCCCATGAAATTGTTGCTCTTGAAAGTCTTCCACCCACACGCAACAAACCATCATCACCAATGACTGGACTTAATTTACGGAGTGGACTCAGTTTAGAGATATTTTCATTATTCCTGATTGCCTGTAATTCACGACTGAAACAAATTCGCTGAATATATTCAAAGATAGCAAGTTCGGCTGTCTTCAAGTCGTCAATCGAAATAGTTTGCTGAAGTTGAGCTTTTTTCATAAGACACTCTTATTTTCAGATACCACGCAGCTTTTCTCTTCAACTTATATCAATCTGAAGAAGATGAAAGCAGCCTTTCAACTGCATCTACTGATGCATTCGTGCTATATGTTTGAATACTCTTCTCTCTTTTCACTTCTAGATCTCCGTCAACATCTTTAAATTCTATAATATTTTCAGGCCACCCTTTCGCTGACTTTCAAAGGAAATAGGGTTCGTTTCTCCACACAATGTTGGCGGTGAATTTGTCAGTTTCAAATCCTCGGTTTGCGAGGTAGGCTGGATTGTTCTCCGATGGAACATAACGCCATTGACACAAATCAGTTCTTTCATGAATATAAGAAATTCGATTTGCGACGAATCTGTGGAATCTAGAAGTCGTGCTATGCAGATATCTAAAGACAATGGTTGATATCTCAGGACACTGTTTGTTTCAAAGCATGGAAGATGCAGTTATTGGCTTATTTAGAGATTTAACATATAAAGAATACAGCTTGGAAAGATGAAGCTTGCATCACTATGATTGCATTAATTGTAAACATTTCCTTTTGCTGTAAATAAGGAGTGATAAAGACTGTTGCATCGCTTCTCGACTCAATCGAAAAGGAATGATAATAGGCTGGTAAACCGTCAGATGTTACGGAAACATTTCATGACATGACTTGTGAGTCAGATTTACGAAAATATCATTAGGATCTTTGCGAAATTAGATCACACGTTTCAGCATCGGATATCTTTATTCTTCAGCAGATTTTTGGAAATTTTACCAAACTCATTGAGACAAACTGCTTATCTTGAAGTTGGGCGAGATAAGAATATTTCCTCAAAAACTTCGGTGTCTGCTAGAGTTGATGCCTTCTCCAACTAAAGAACTTGTTGTTTTTACGAGACAAGCGAATCCATCAAAGAATAAAGATACTTGTTTCTACTGCAGGAGGTCGGACATCTCATTGCTCAATGCTCCAAGTTGAGGTGGCTTGACCGTAACGAAGAAGGACATCAACGAAATAAAAGGCCAAAATTGCAAAAAACTTATAACTTATAACTTATATCTGCAGCAATTTATCTATCGCCCACTGCTGTTTATAGGCCTACGTATCTCTTGGTGGAAAATGTCATGAAACGTGTTCTTTTGGACTCTGGTTCACCGATGAGTTTTGTTGTCTTGAGCTGGTTACGAGGGGTGTGATTACGGCGCGAAAAATTCGTGGCCTGCCGTGCGAAATATATATCATAATCTGCATGTAAGTTAAGTACTTTGGATACAGGAATATCATAATTTCCCATTTAACTACAAGATAGCTTCTTTGAAAAGGCCTGGACAATATAATCACAATTTTTTGAGATGATGAAAGTGGTCAAGTTGAAGGTCAAATATTTTTGTGAATTTATTTGTTTATGTCCCACAGCTATTATTAAAACAAGGGAAAGACTGGTGAAGATATCTGCAAATACGTTCATTTTTTATATTTATTCAGATATTTGTTAGCCCATTTGCAAGAAAGAATATTTCAACGTTTTCATTAGCTTGGCCCTTCCATTCATCACCGTATCAACAATTTCCAATCGCAATATCGTCCAGTGTATTTCTAGGATCAACTAATCATGGCGCGAAAAATCTGAAAATACGCAATCACACCACTTCGGGTTACATACATTACTTAGGAAATCACTCACTCTCACTAACTATCCTTCAAACGTCTGCTTGACACGGCTGACAGGGTTGGACGGTTTTCCCATTTTTCTGAGAGCAGGTAGCCACAGATCTTTGATGGTCGCGTCTTGAGGTTGGCGCCTTGCAGCTTTTATGTCCTTCAATACTTCCGACCGGGTCTTCTTCTCATATTAACACCATTCGCGTTTAGCTCCGTTACACTTCTGGTAGATTCTTCTTTATCTTTCCTCATCACGTGCCCATGCCATCGTTTTTCCTGCAGTGCACATTTAACTGTTTCTAGACCCATCGATAGTCGAATATCCTCATTCTTGCGGCGACCTCGCAATGACGCGCCAGCTATCCATCGAATCATCCTCATATCAGCACTCTTCATTCGTTTGATGTCGCGGCGTTTCACAGGCCGGGTTTCGCTGCCGTGCAATAAGCGTCCGCGTGCACACACGTCAAAACCTTCCCTTTGGTGTTGAGAGATGGGACTTGAGAGGTTAGGACAGGCATTAACTCTCTGAACACATCCCAGTCGCACTTCACTCCCGCAACCACCGCTGTTTCAGTTCCTCCAGCGCCACTGATGATATCGCCTAGGTGGCAAAACTGTTCCAGAACCTCAAATCTTTCATCATCTATAAGCAGCTCACCATTGTGATTGATATCAATAGGCTTCTGTATCTCACCTTTGCAACGCTTACATGCGAGAAGCGTACTTCTTGAGCGATGCTTCCTTTAATACCACAGCATTTTTTGTGCACCCATGATTTGCATATAGTGTAACGCATGGAGTTGCTACCGACACGTTGACTGCAGACCACACACGGGTACACAAAATTACCCTGGACTTGTCTGCATTTACCTTAAAGCCTTTTGCTGACAACCCCTCTTCCACTTCGTCACTCCTCTAATCGGTTCGTCTCCAACATCAGCTAACGCAACTAAGTCATCCGCGTGCAGGAGATTCCAAGGTAGTTCACACCCGATGTTCCTGGCGACAGTGTCCCATTACATTGATGAAAAGTAACTGACCAAGTACCGAACCTTGGTGAACACTAGGGTTTGGTGCGCGGATGAAAATCAAGCCCGGGCTGAGGCCGGGCATTCCGATTTTTAAAGTTTGCTTTGCAGACCTTTTAAGGATTGCTATCAACTTACTTTTTTCTGTTCTTAATAACCATTCTTTTAATATATTGTCTTGCTCGTCGCCCTTCAACTTCACAATGATTTCTCTGATAGAATGATCTGAATCATCTGATTTCGGGAGATATGATTTTGGTTGATAATCGTCTCTACTTTTGGCCATGATATTGAAAGTAAAGTCGTCAGGAGCAGCAAGACGTACAATTAAGTCGTCTTGAATTTCCCTTTACAGGAGATTGTGCTAATTTTCGCTGTTTTTAGGTCTCGATGGATGATTGAGAAGGTTCAAGTCATGTATTTTGAGATGATCCCCCGGTTGAGCAAGCGTTCATCGTTTAAATCTGGTTGCAGGCGTTAAATTGAACATTGCTATTGCCAAATAGTTTTTGTGATAGTGCTTCCAAATTGTGGTGCAGCTTCTTGATTCTACTTTTGCCCTTGAAGTCCGATCGGACAATAATGTCATTTAAATCAGTCTCATTCAAATAATAAATTGTTTTGTGAACTGTCCATAAATCATAGGGCGGGAAAGTCAAGCCCATTGGTGTGAGAAAGTTTTAAAATTGAATCATTTTTCGCATGATTTCAGATAGAAATTTGGTGACGAAGCGGTGGTTTTCAATTTCGATTAATTTATCCATCACATGTTGCATCGCGTCTCTAGTTTCTTTTCCTCGCGGAATATCCCACTCGATAATTTGTCAAAGCCTAAAACTGCGCTTGAGGCGGGTAATAAGTTTTATCAGTTCATTTGCATGATATTTGGACTTTGTAGTGCCACATCAGTATTTCAGAGATTTATTGTGTGCGATATTGGGGACTTGAATTTGGTCTCATGTTTGGATGATAAGATTTAGCATCTTTTTGAACACTTGCATCTACTTGAATCCGTACTTGCGCGACTACAAAAGACCACTATCAAATTGAAACCTAAATGATTTTTGGAAGGAAATATGTTGACTATTTGGGGTTTGTCGTCAAGGAATGCCAAAATTTTCCGAATCCAGAGAAGATGTAAATTATCAGAGACTTCGCTGCACCTCGGACCACTTGCCTTCGCAAATAGAAAATCATCTGGTCCTGAAACTAGGCATTAAAGGAGAATTCCTATCACTGGTGTGGTCCATCAAGCATTTTCGTCCATACTTATCTGGTCAAATATTTCTTGTCTACACTGATCATCAACCATTGATTTACATGTACAGTGCATACGAGAGGCGAAAGCTTGAAATGGCTGCCAGGCACTATGGTTGATGGATCTCGAAGAATTTCAATTCGACATATTTTTCAAGCGATGAATCGATGATGTAGTAGCCGATACTTTGAGTCGAACATCTTTGAAATCGGAAAGTTCAGACGTGTAGGCTTTTTCGGCCACATTTGGAATATCGGACATAGTAATTGGCCTCCCTTACAAAAAAGATTATTTTTTTCAGTGGTATAAATCAACTGAACTCCAATCGAGTTAGAAGAGGATTTGCGCACGACGAATGTGGACGACTACATTACTATGGGCATCTTAGGTGCTTGCAGAAATTATATCTGATTTGATCTTGAAGTATCATAATTTAGCGAGCACTTCAGTATTAACTAGACACGAAATTCACTGATTGGCGACGGATATTGGATTCCACTGATGAGATATATACACAACTTAATTTCCAAATGTAGCCTACCGGTTGCGTTGCTCGCTCTTTCCGACAATTCAACAATCCACATGTTTCTTTATCGAGAGCCCCAGAAGTGAAGTATTTCGAATTTGTCAGCATCGACATTCTTGGAGCATTTCCCAGGACTCAAGGTGGTCACAAGCATGTACTGTATTTACTATGGTGGATCATGCAACTCGATGGGTGGAATGTGTAACGATTAGAATATTCGAACTGACACTTGCACTTTCGCTTTCCATAATAACAATTGGATTTATCGATGTGGACCTCCAAAAAGAGTACATTCACATCGGGGCAGTTAATTTCTGAGTGTGATATTCCGAAAATTATCTTGTGAAGCCATGCTTTTCCAACTCTGAGACATTTTTCAGGAGGGAGGGAGGGAGTTCAGTGAAATTGTTTCCAAGTTGAAAGTGCAGCCCCCAGAGTAGAATGTACCTCGCTGAATCGAATGGTGCCACTCCCGAAGCTATACGAGGCCGGGAACATTGCGAAAAAAGAGTATCGTGAATCGGCGCACTTTAACACTACTGAGGTTGATACATAGAGGAATCTGCTAAGTACAATTTTTCCTGTCTCCCGACTTACGTCTCGATAGCACTGAAGTCCTATTATTCTAAGAATTCAACATTTATTCTTAAGTGTTAATTTGCACTGGGGACATGTAAGTTCGATATTTTTCTGCTTTCTTGCACCCAATGGCAATTGTACTTGAGCCTGGTAAATCGTGTTGTTATTTTTGACTTCCTCAATGATCGAACATGATGGTCCAATAGTATTCTATGTTGCCATGTGTTTTTGATTGTCATGTCTAATGTTAATGTCTTTGGAGTCTCTGCGAACAAAGAAGAGAGTAACAGCAATTGCAATAAAGCTGAATGGCATTTCGTTGATGAAAATAATGTTAAAATAGTTCATTTTTTCTGTGAAATGACATGGCCCGTGAATTCATATTGTTAAATGTGTTCCGAGTACGTGTTTATTTTATATGCATATTTCCATCAAAATGAATTCAAGACAATTATAATTCTAAAATATCTCCAAAGTTTCAGTGTAATTTTTTCACTTAAATCAAAACTGAAGGTGCCCTGATTTTCCCCATGGTTTGTTTTGTTATTAACTTTAATGTCGGGTAAATGTTGGAGTCTTCCAATGGCAATTTTCTGAGAAACTACATAAAAGAAAACTAATAGTATTTCAGTATTTTATGAATAAAACGTTTTACGATATTATCCTACTGTGACCCCGTTTGATATGCATGATTAGGTACTACGTCATGTGCTCAACCTATTTTAAAAAATTGAAAAAATAGAGGCATTGAAAACTGCCATCGTACTAAACATCTGTATGTGTCAGTATTTGCTCATGTCTTCTCATCAGTTTGTGACGAAATGTGGCCGTTATGTCAATGGTCATGTGAGAAAGTATGACAAATCTCGAATATCAAATTGTGTCACATAGAAATGTGGCGGACACCTCCGTGAGGGACTCCTCTAAATTTTGGAAGTTCTCTCTTAGATCATAAAGGCCTCTTTGGCGGTTAGGAAAGAACCTTCAATAATTGGGATAAGTTCCTTTAGTTAAGGAAGAGCTGCTATGAGATAATGAAGGTCCCACCTGATACTGGAGGCAGTAGGACCCGTGACTGCCACGCATCTTTGCTATTTTTGTGGGTCCTTGTAAGGATCGACCGGGTAGATTGTAGTGATTTACTTGTTAAGATAGTGTTTACATGTTACTCTGTTCTTTTTATTCAATATTACGGTTTTCCATAGAACAACAAATAATATCTGTTTATCAATCAATCATAAGTAAATTGAATGGTCTAATTTAACAGGCTAAATGTTATTTAGGGATGCAAGATATCAGAGCCAGTTATTCTTACATAGAACAACATGAGTATTAAAGCTAATTAGAAGTTTAATGAAGCTTTATTCCTTAAAAATGACCATTCGAATTTTACTTGCAGTCAGTTATAGGGTACCTTATGAAAAATCGATCTATAATTAGATAGTTGTGTGATCTTTATCAGTGAAGGCCCTGACGCAAATTGATGATGGAAGGGAGTTTCATTGGATCAATTTAAATTTAAGAAATTTGTATTAAAGGGTAGAATATGGAGCGCCAGAGAAATCACATGATTGATTAGAGCATTAGTCAAAAACTGGTAACGAGCAGCGAATCACCGGGTTTACGGTAATGAACTATTCGCTTTGGTCATGAACTGTGCGGATCGGGTCTAGTGTTCACACGGGTATTCGGTCACGGACACGGCACGGTTCAGTTATTCAACCAATATTCAATTCAGGCCAAATTCAAACAAATACCCGGGAACGGGCACCGCAACAAAATCAAGCACGATCGATCCCTAGGCCCTCTATTGAGCTTTGACAGAGGGGCCAAGGATGCCGGAAATCGCCCTCCTTTCCTATTCTAACAAACAATTCATATTCATGTTTTCATCGTACTATGTGCGGCATTATTGTCATTGATTAAAGATTTGGCCACCTTCTACATGGACAGTATTCTGCAGAAATGTAATGTAAGCTGTTCAATGATCAAAATGATGTTGATTGAAGGCTGGTTGGCGTGAGCGTTAAATCATAAAGAATCATTGAGAGGTGGGAAGCTATGAACCAGCAAGCGAATTGAAAATGAGGAAGTTCGTAAACGCTCTTTCATAATTGTTGTCAATCGTCAGAAGTAACTACTCATACTAGATTACAGTGGTCGGATTTGTCGAAAGTGGGCACGAAAAGTGGACCTCCTGAAATTCGTGCCCATCTTTTTCTGAGAATCACTTGAATTTTCGAGCACAATCTGTATTAATAGCCGTATGCTTCATGCATTAGTTCATTGTATGTATCAAAACAATTTTATTCGTTGTTGATTCTGGAAATCAAATCTTCTTCAATTTTTTTTCAAAAAAAAATAAAACGAAGTATTACAGTTATATGTATACGTCATTCGATCAAGCTATATTTACTCCTCGGGGAACCACTGATGACTCTAGCACACCATTGTTTCATTTACGTACAGAAGAAAAACAATCAGAAAAATGATAGATGACTCGGGTACTTTGACGGTAAATTCTAATTAATTCGATGGTATTGCCTTCTCTTCCAATTTGGTGGCAGTATTTGATTATATGGTGCATACATGAAAGGAGTTACCATGAGATTGGCATTATAATTTTTTCCTTTTACATTCACCACATCATTAAGGTTATAACATTAATTTTTCTTGATAATTGATGCTGCCAATGAGTAGTAGGCCTGTGTCGATAATCTGAACCTCAGCTGAATATCCCATAACTTCAGAACGGAAATTATGAACACAATTATCCATGAATATAACTTATTTTTGAACACCGGGCGACTAGATCCTCCCCCCATTTGACGTCTAGTTCCATCCAAATTGTATAGGCCCCATGAGATAAGACCTATCTTCCAGATGCAGTTCGGCTCCCTAAGCTACGTTCTTGTCGAAGAAGTCGTCCATTATAACGCGTTTCGCAATCGTTTCTCGGTAGTTGGCTACTGGCTCTAGCGCTCTCACTGAAATATTGTCACGTCTTTTGAAAGAGGACCGCCAGTTCTAACCAATTTAACTGTTATTTCCAGCCATAGTATTCGCAAAATGAATCATATCGATTGGTTTCAATCCGAAACCTAAGCGAACCATATCCGTCGAATACTTCATGAACTCCCGCTCGTGGCTGTCGATTAGGGATTGTCGGTTACCGGGATTCGGATTGATAGAAATTTTGACATGTCTTCTCAATGTAGTCTTTATAGATTGATATTCTGCTGACCGCTACTTCCTTCTTAGCAGCAGCAATGCGTCTTTATCGATCCATCGTCAGCCAAGTAATGAAAAAATACTTGATTTCAATGAATTAGCTAAGTATCTAGTAGGTGTATTTTGATCTAGTTTGATTTGCATTGAGTTTCTAACTTGCAACAGATGTTCAGTCAATGCATAGTTGTCTGTCGGCATTATATCACAAAATGTTGAGAAAATGTTGACCTTCCCACGATGTGTATGCATGAACAGCGATTTTTGTCACATCTATGGTTATCTAGCCTATAGAAACTATAGAAAGAATATCGTGTAACATCACGTCCGTTGTAGACATTTTGATCATTCTGATCAAGCAGATCATCAGGCGATCAGCAGCAGGCGAACCCACGACCAAAGGCATGCCCCACAAAGCTTATCAAAAGGCTTGAAGTAGTACAGACCAACTTTCAAGTCAACATTACAAAATGAACAGAAAATCAATGATAGAAACGAAAAGACTCATATCAGGAATATGTGACGAGACTCCGGCGAATGCAAATCTGAAGGTTCTTCTGAATGAAATGTCTAAACTAATGGATGAGAAAAATCTGTAATCAGAGAGATTATTTCAAAATTTCGTGAAAAGAAGGATCAGTGTTTACCTTGACAGTGACGATGATAATGCTGTTCCTAATAAGAAATGATTTTTAAAAACTATTTCACGTAATATCCGTACTACGAAAAATACTCGTACTTGAAGCTAAATACAAAGTGCATTTATATGCATTTAGGCCTTTTTTCAGTTGATTAGTTTCTATTGCATCTACATTAGAGTGGTTAAAAAAGTCGAAAGTTGGAAACGTCAGGGTGCACGTCTCGAAAGTATTCCTTTTGGTAAGAAAATTGTACATGCAAAGTTTAAGCTCGCTTGGTCAAGGTTTAGGGGTCGCCCAGAGAGGTCAAAGTAAGGTCAAATCTGCAAAAAAAACTGAAAATAGCCTCTGACGTCATCACGTGACCTCGGATGACCTTTCTGACCTCGTAAAATTACAGATTGTGGTCACATTTCTATCTGTTGGTAATATATCATATTGGTCTAAAATGCTTAGCTTCATCGCAAAATAGCATTTAAGGTCCGAAAATCATGCCTTTTGATGGGTCACGTGATCAATGCAATTGTATAATACGAGAGCATAAAATGTTAATTTGTGACCAAACCAAGCATTTTAGAGCCATATAATGTATTACCAACGAATATAAATATGACCACTGTCTATCATGTCATGAGGTCAAAAAAGGTCATTTAAGGTCACCTGATGACGTCAGAGGCTATTTTGGCTCAAATTTAGATGACGAATTTATATTATTTCATAATGCTCCTTGTATTTAGTGTACAACACTTCACTTCAGTCTTAATGAGATATGAAGTGAATGACATGAAAAACATCATTACACCCATCTGAGCGGCAACTTTGACGAAGTTTGTTATTTGTTGAAGCGAAGGTATTCCAGGTAAGTAGCATGGGAATGGGAGAGGAAGGGCTACAAGGAGAACTCGGACTAAGTTCTAGCTATACAAGGACAAGTGGAAGCAATAAGCAGCAATCAATGTGGTGAAGCGGAAGATCAAGGGAGTGAGCCGGTGTTGTTATACTAAGGAAGGTGGTCGAGTTTGCTTCACACAGTTGGGGCTACAAGGGAGAAGTTGAATCCTATCCTCTGAAGACTCTCCGAGCCACGTTGTGCAGTGATGCCCCTCTCATTCTCCCATTGACATCAGCATTGCGACATTTCCGAGAATTAAAGTATCACTCCAGCGGTTGGCGCTGCATTGAACCTATCTGGAACTAGCGCACGAAGAGCTATATGTTCATCACAACTGCAGCAGAAGCCTTGGTACAGCCGCTGGGTAATCTGGTCTTGAGCACCTCTTTCGGTGAGACGACCCGAGTAGCTTCTAGACTCAAGGATGAGATGATGTGAACGTCAGCAACAGCTTCTCCTTGAATCTTCACGTCAGCACATGGATGGTGAAGATTCTACCTTGCCACACAATGCAAGAAGTACTTCACATCATCATCATCAGTGGAGAGAATTGTCCCAATGGCGGATGAGCTGGAACAGCTTCCTGGTGTTTCGAAACTTGCTACAGGGACGAGCTGCAATTGCCAAGGTACTGGCACGGTCTATGAGTAGAAGCAGAAGGATGCAATAATTCGTCTCTTTGGATGCGACTTTGAGCATCACAGGCGTACACAGTGGAGTCTGTGTCCTAATTAAGAAGTAATAGAGCCGCATTCTACTCTATCTCACGTGCTACTAGGCGGCTGTGCAATGTTCAGGTTATACGAGACATTGATGTGCTCAATGGATGGCCAAGGTAATCTACCTATGCTACTTGAAGGCATGACTCTTCCGGTAGAAATTGTCGATGACTTCGAGGAGGGAATGGATTACCTGGACGATGAGCTGATCGTTTCCGGTCCACTATCGAGTCTGGTACTTCGAGCCATCACAACCAACGAGGATTAGAAACAATCCCTGAAGTGATTCCTGGGTAGAAGAAACTTTCACACAGTGATTGCTGATTACTGTCGCAGGTTCCCAATTCTCACGATGAAAGGTTCCCCCATAATGCGTGTTTTACACTCACTAAGTTCTTCACATTCGCAGATTACAATATCATCTGTTGGTTGTTTACTCTCAAATTGATTTTGTCATGTGATAGTTCCATTGTAATATAAGAATTTTGCTTTCATCGTAAAAGTATCTACTTCAGCTATCATGGCGACCGTAGCTCATGTGTAAATTCTTCTCATTATTGCAAAGAGGTCAAAATTGTTTACTTTAACAATTAAAATCGAAACAATCAGTCTGTTAAGTGACAGATATCAATCATTTTTTATTCGTCCTCAAGATACTTCATCGCATCGAGTTCAGAGTGAAGTGTTGTACACTAATTCTGCCTTATACAAGGAGCATTATGAAATAATATGAATTCGTCATCTAAATTTGAGCCAAAATAGCCTCTGACGTCATCAGGTGACCTTAAATGACCTTTTTTGACCTCATGACATGATAGACATATTCGTATTATACGTATTATACAATTGCATTGATCACGTGACCCATCAAAAGGCATGATTTTCGGACCTTAAATGCTATTTTGCGATGAAGCTAAGCATTTTAGACCAATATGATATATTACCAACAGATAGAAATGTGACCACAATCTGTAATTTTACGAGGTCAGAAAGGTCATCCGAGGTCACGTGATGACGTCAGAGGCTATTTTCAGTTTTTTTTGCAGATTTGACCTTACTTTGACCTCTCTGGACGACCCCTAAACCTTGACCAGGCGAGCTTAACCCTTTGACAGCGATAAGAAATTGCTAAGTAATTTTAATATTTTTTTTCTCTGATATGAATGAGAA
Source organism: Prostheceraeus crozeri (assembly GCA_907163375.1). NCBI lineage: Eukaryota > Metazoa > Platyhelminthes > Polycladida > Euryleptidae > Prostheceraeus > Prostheceraeus crozeri. The sequence goes on from CAJQUW010004834.1 coordinate 52,756, forward strand.
GTGACTAAGATAACATATTTTTAACTTAAATATTTCAATTTTTCAATACTGTCCGAAATCTGGGATGGGTCACAGGTGACCCAATCGCCGGTAAAGGTAAAAGTAATCGAAATATGTGAAATTCCAAATTTAGTCTGTATGTACTTTATTATGATTAAATTACTATCTGTATATTGTTTATGATGATAAGTAGGTATTAGAATAAACACTATTCATTGAAAAAAGTTAGATAAAAGTTCGTTTTTCATGTACGTGCATATAAACTTCAGCATATAATTCATTTACAGATTATTACGAAACATTTGGAAACAATTTCGTTCCTTGAGCAAACAAAGAGGTACACTGCACGTTACACATGAGACAAAGGTTTTTCTGTCTTGTTTCGCCTTTGCGCAACGAGCACAACGCTTCCTATCACCAAACGTAGGAAGATGTGCTATTTCACCAGATGAAGGAATTGATGTAAATTTCCTTTTAGTTGCCTTTGATTTGGAAAAAAGAAGCCCTTTGACGGCTTGAGTATTGAGCAATCAAACCTTCAGCAACACTAAGTTTGAAATTTTTGAGATCAATGTTGTCTGATGTGAATTTCCTGAAAACTATATGAGAATTGACACAAGCGATGTCAATCAAATCAAAGAAAATGCGCAGGTAGAACCTGTATTTTGATCTTCTGTCCAATTGATAAGTGGTCTTCAATTGGTCTGCAAGGTCCACACCTCCCATTCCACTATTGTATTGCTTGATTACCAGTGGGCAATTTATTGCAGTCGTTCCGCTTGTTCCTTTCTGTCGCCTATACACAGAACTTACTTCGTCGGCTCCATCGACATTGTTTGCCAGAACTACGACCGACCTGAAATCAGAGAGTTGATAAAACTATCATGCAATTTACATACATTTATACTTCGACACAAACGTAGTTTCAAAGAGTTCTAAACAATCTAACAATCTTACCTAAGCCTGTACCTTTTATCTCAATATAGCCTATTCGTAGTTAGGCTTCTAGAACACTCCTTACGGATTAGATAAAGTAATTTCTTATAATGCTTACAATGATTTTTAAGTTCGGATGAAAAATGAATACATAAGAAACATTATGATCAGAATTATGAATATGTCAAGCAGCCGATACATCAGAACGAACCTGTTATCCATCCATTTGTAACAAAGAATTTGATTCGAAAATTTGAAATCGATATCGCCTCGCTTCATGCATTTGTCCTCCTGAAAAGGTCAATTCAGTTTATAACAGTAACACAGTTGAACATTATTTTTAAATGTTCAAAATCCATTCCTTTTACTATATTTAATAGATCGTCGAAATTATGTTTGATATCTATAGATATTAGATCGAAGTTCATAAACATACAAATATGAGAAATCAAAAATATATCGAAAAATCTGGCGCCACTTGACTACATGCGGAAATTTCTGTATACTGATAAAAAATATATACGTGCACGCTACTAAATCTGAAGAATGACTAAAACTTGCCCCAACATATTGCTGAGGTTATAATATTGTTAAGAGCATTAACCTTCAGTTTGCAGGAGCTTAAAAATTAATAGGCTTGAAAATTTAAGTAATCATGGTAATTTACTTAAAATTCTAAGACATTAAAAAATAGTTGCAACTTCACTTACTTTTAGACGGCGTGGCATGTTCTTTCTGTTTACTCTTGCAGTCCCCATAGCATAAATCCCATTTTCAAATAATTGCTTGATCAACCTTGGACTTGTGAAGAAGTTGTCGAAAAAAACTTGACAGTAAGAACCGTTGAGTTTCTCACATAATTGTAGAACCACACTTTCGCCTAAGTTGTATTCTTGCGTTGCAGTTTTGCGACCAAGATAAATATCAAATTGATACACGTATCCAGTTTTGCTGCAGCATCTAAACCACATCTTAAAACCCCACTTGATGGGTTTTGACTTAATATACTGTTTCATAGACGATTTACCTTTAAATTTTATTATATGTTCGTCGACGCTTTGCGAATCAGAGTTCTCAAGCGATGCTTGGAAAGCGCAATTTAAATGATTAATTACGAATCTAACTTTAGCCGCTTTATCACTTGTCGAATTATCCTCCTGCGTATTATCAGAAAAATGTAAATTCTGTAGAATTAGTTTGAATCTGTCTCGTGGCATGGCACACTTCACACCATCATTTCCCATGTAAGTGGCTGTTGACCAATAATCATCAATTGATGGCAATTTATTAATTGACATAATATAGTTAAAAACCAATAAAAGCTGACATTTCTTCTGCGTTTGTCATGAACGCTCGACCACGTTGCTGAGCATATAAGTTCGTCTGTTCAACAATATGAGAAATAAGAACTTGCCAATTTGTCACTGTCTTGAAAGTATCCAAAGGTGGCGAGTCGACACTTAGATTGCATAAAACCTCTCCAACTAAATTGCATTCTTTTCGATCTATGGGAAGTTCTTTATTTCTCCAAGTCCAGTCAGGTTCTTCTACAGGTGCCTTTTCTTTCTTGTTAGCATCACCTTCACCATGAATCGTTGCTGCTGATATAAGGGGGAAAGACGTAGTTGGCTCTTCAGCTGAAATGTCTCGTTCTTCTGATTCGGGGCATATGAACTCCGTATCGGAATCATTCATCAAGTTTTCAATGTCTTCTTCGTCGTCGCTGTTTACTGACTCGAGTAGCGCGTATATTTGATCAGAATTCATTTGAGTTATATTGAAATATCGCTTTCGTGATGAACTGTTGGTGGCCATAACGAAGCAAAATAGAAACACTCACAGAGACGGCAGAATCAACGATACTCCTACACTTTACAGTTGTCGAAACTGGTGATGCTACTCTCTTTGTACTTTTATCGAATCAGCGTTCAGCTATCAGTCACACAATCTGTCTGTGAGGCTCACATGAAACATACACAATACGTGTATTGAAGCGTCATACTCTGCATACTTCCGTACCACTACGCAGAATCTTTCAGCGAATCAGCATTCATGCACTAGACCATGGATATCCATGCTCAGACAAGAAGTCTATGAAGCTCACGTGAGACCCATATCAACATAGCGATTTTCTTACAGATAACCTACATGAACACAAGCGATATAATCTGCTATTTGAATGCTAACCGATAGCCAATGTTCAGCGGATTTCAAATGTAATATTCACAAGAGATTTCCCATCAATATGATAAATGACGAAAAAATTGAAATTTTTACCCTTACCGGCGATTGGGTCACCAGAGACCAAAACAGCAATTTCATCAGTTCTTGAGTAAAAATAATAAGAAATCGAAACTCGGTTTTCAGATGTTACTTATGACTAGTCTAACAATTCATGCAACCCTGATTTGCTTTATCACTGTGCTTGGTTTCGTCTAGGGGACGGAAAATGTGTTGAATTTTTTTTTTCAAATTTAACTGTATTCAAATCATTAAGAAGAGAACACAAATATATATGCAATCAGTCCATATCCCATGAAAATATTATTTTACGATATATATTGTATAAAGAAGGTGAGAAAAATTACATCAATATACGTCACCCCACATATATAACCATTCAAAAACTTGGGTCACCAGAGCCCAATCGCCGTCAAAGGGTTAAACTTTGCATGTACAATTTTCTTACCAAAAGGAATACTTTCGAGACGTGCACCCCGACTTTTCCAACTTACGACTTTTTTTAACCACTCTAATGTACATGTACGTGTATATGCAACAAATGGCTCAGATGACGATATGAAGATTATGTAATTCAATTACAATGCGATTTATAGTCATGCATATGAAGCAGTAAGTTCTTTGAGCTGGTGGCACTGCATGGGCACGAATTACGAGGGGTAGGCACGAAAATCCTGAAAATTCTAAATCCGACCACTGAGAATACATGTTGAATTTATCTTAATGCTCCATTATGCGGGCTTCGATGCTGTAATTAACTGGTTCATCTGGCCTTTGCGAAGGTGATGATATTTATGATGTTAGAGCGGCAACTGCTCTAATTCAAAAGATGAGAAATTCCCTCTGTGACAGGGATTAGCCCCTGTAGGCTAGGAAGAGCTCCTATGAGACAATGACATGTCCAATTGAGATAGTGAAGGACCTTGTGTTAGAAAGAACCTCTCTGAGGTAGTGAAGGATCTTCTGAGGTTGGAAAGGACCGCTCTTGAAAGGTCGATTGTCTTATCTTGCCACCACTTCTCACTACTATGAGGATGGAGGGCATCAAAAAGTCGAAAAAGGCGATTACGCATTTGACATTGCCCCATAGGTATGGGCTACCGCTTTCCTTTCACAAGAATGGCAAAAAACCAGTCCATAAAAACTGAGAAACTGAGACTGAAGTAGATTGAAGGAGCTATTATTGCCAGGCCAGGTCTTTCAACCATTAAAACAGTAAAATATCATGTCAAACAGTAAAATATCTGCACTGTGTTTTAAATGAAATCAATGAAGTGTTTGCCTTTATATTTCCTTGAAATAATCAATGCATTTAGCGTTTCGCAACTTCTGCAGTTGTGTCTGTCTGAAATTTATTATTTAAAGTCATCATTGTTTCAACATTTAATTTGATTTGCAGATGCGAAATGTGGACAAAATGATCCGAAGCATGGTAGCATCGTGAGTCATGTTGGGTTTGATCAGGACAGTTATTATCCTTCTGGTCTGAACTGCACATGGACTATCGCTGGAGAGGAGGGGAAGATTGTGCGTCTCCAATTCGTGTCTTTTTATGTTTTCGGTAATGGTTACCTTAATTGTAACCCCGATAACCTGAGAATATACGACGGCAACAGTGATCAAAGTCAGAAACTGGCGACTTTGTGTGGCAGGAAGGACGATATTCCACCTTATTTGCTTTCCAACAACAAAAGTGTGACGCTCCGATTCACATCTATAGACGGCGGAGTAGATGGATTCAACATCACTTACAGTCTCGTTGACAGATCAAGTAAGCTACATTTGTGCATAATTCATGAATTTCCATTCATTGACAGTTGTCAACGAGGTGCAGCGAACATGATAGAAGTCTGTGCGGATAGCCACGCCAAACTCCGAATATTCTAAATGACTAAAAATGGAGGGAGTAGTAGAACATGATGTGTGCAATTCATGTTGAAGGACATTAGTTGAGAATACTTTCCCTTCTTTTCTACTTTGAATCTCATTTAGCATCTTTTAAGCTAAATAGTACTGCATTCTTCAGTGATTACAGAAAGCACACGAAACTCGTTTTTTGGTTATCCATGGATTTGATATTCCGAAACGAGAATGAAAATCGGAAAAATAAGCAATCGATATTGCAAAACAAATAAATTGACGTGTCGCTGTGCTTAGAATATTTCCAATGATATAAGAACTATTAGATAATCATGCCATGAAAAAGCATGAGAACAAGGTGATGTTAAATTGAGGCTTGATTGCAACAGACTTCATCTGAATGAGCTTGGATGTAAAGCAATTGAATTTTCTCAAGCACACACATTGTTCCATTTCTCATGTGGGGATTGTTGACAGTCAAGTTGAAATCAGCAAAACCGTGAAATGTCTTGGAGCAGTTCTAGAGCATACACTGAAACACTGAGTATAACAACATTGAACTTGAATGTTATAGAGATATCATTTTTAATTAATGTCATCTAGTAATTTGTAATTAATGATCTCATAGCAGACAGTGCGGGCAGCAAGGTTGGACGTTGTACCTGGGGTGCCAACCACGCTGAACTGTTATCGACACAATATTTCTCCACATACAACAAAAATAAAAGAATCAAAGTTACATACAAACATACAGTCATTAATAGATCACGACTTATATCAGAGTACCAGTCCGGTTGCCGATGAATGCGATAGCTTCTTCTCAGACCATCAGGATTTGAATCACTCGGATCGTCCACTGTCTTGATTGTGCACTCCTGTTCTGAGGTCTCGCTCTTGTTGTACCAGTCGAGGTTTAACATCATCAGAGGATCTCTTTCTTGCTTTGCCATTGTCCTCGAAGATCTCGTAAATTCTTCTAGAACCACGAGATTGAGTGCCGCATCCTGCTAACCAATGAGGATCTTGCTTGTCTCCATTCGAAATTATGATACCAAAGGGACCCTTGCTTGATGATTGCCTCCCTTAGCTTTCGGTTAAGAGACAATTGATCGGAGCCATTATCCTCGCTAGCTGCTAATCATTATCGAGAAGTTGATCATTTTTCTTGCACATGTTGCTCATGACTAACACTTCCTCCTTTATTAAGGTTCTCACGGCACACTCAGTCGTTCCATTTTACTCGGGGTGCGAAGAAGTGGAAAGCATATTTCGGATTTCATTAGCATCAGTAGTTGGCGCACACCTTATAAGTGGATACAAATGATTGATTAATTTGTAACACTGGGGATTGGAACGTTCTATACCGAATTTGAATTTGAACATCAGTTGATGCTTGGTACAATCGATTGGGTACATAGGGACTGTTTCAATTTTCTCCGAAGATGAATGATTATTTGAATGTGAGAATTTAAGCAATGATTTCAAGATGTAAATTAAATATTATCCAATTCTGTTGAAAGGGATTGTTTGGATTTCAATGCAGTAATATATCGAAAGAGAATGACAGCTATTAATTCAATACAAGTCACCAACACCCTTGATTCCCCGACCGCACTCGCCTGACCTAGGAATCGAACCGAAGTCCGCGGTGGAGACGAGCTCGCACCTTCTTCACTAGGCCACGCTGACGGTTCAAAAGGAATGCTAGTGAAGGCAGAAGTCATCTCTAAGTGTCATTCTCTTTCGATATTCAATGATATTCGATATTCCTTTGTTGTCAATCTACACTGTGACGTAGTCGTATGACATGCTGATATGCTGTCTCGCTACAATATGAACGCTGTTAGCGTTCTGTCAATAATAATAATAGGACAATATGCTGTCGATATCACTTAGAGATGACTTCTGCCTTCACTAGCATTCCTTTTGAACCGTCAGCGTGGCCTAGTGAAGAAGGTGCGAGCTCGTCTCCACCGCGGACTTCGGTTCGATCCCTAGGTCAGGCGAGTGCGGTCGGGGAATCAAGGGTGTTGGTGACTTGTATTGAATTAATAGCTGTCATTCTCTTTCGATATTCAATGAACTACGACAATCCTTTGTTGTCAATGCAGTAATAGTGATAGTGTAGTCTCTTCAAAGCTTTTCTTGCTTCATCCGCAATTTCAGATCCTCCTTATAAAAAATAATGAATAATAATTCCAAACTCATCTGTCTTTTTCTAATTTATGGTTGATATCGCATAGAAAATGAAGATTCAAGTTACAATAATGTTAAAAACGCTGCCATTTGATCATTATTTGTCAGACTTATCAGATTGTCTAATGAAATATCAAGGGATGGTCAGCATGAAATGGTTGACACAATTAAAGTGAACAAAATGCACAGAATACAAAGGGAAATGGGTAATGTTCCACTATCTTCACAAGCTGTTTCATTTCTTTATTATTGAATCAAGCATGGCATTTTGAAAAGGATGGCGTATGGATGTGTGAAAAATATTTGCATGTTTTTTCAATTAACAGCTATTGGATGTGTTTGAAGAAATGATTTTTACCATGAATTGAGTGTCGACCAATTTATTCCCTAAAACAAACCTGAAGTCTGAGTGTCAATTGTTTTCGAAACATGACTCGATAATTTGGACAACATGATCATCTCGATTGCTAAGAAAATAAATCAGGTGCTTTACTTAGAACATGATTGCTTATTTTGGAAATAAATTATTTCATGAGTACTGCTTTGCTCATGTTTGAAGTAAGCATTAAATGTATCTGGCACTGTAATTTCAAATCTGAAAGTGAAATGCTACTTTCTTCGGATTCATACATAAGTTTTTGAATAAATCACTCGCTGGAGTTAACTTTGCGCAGAATTCACACTTTCGACGCGATAGTAAGAAGTAGATGCTTCATTTGAAACATTGATATTAATCACACGCAAGATATCTGCCCACCGGACCTTGTTTACGGGAACCTAAACATTCTTTCTGCCACTCTATCATAGTGCGGTGATAGACTATATGCACGTCCGAGCTCTTGCGAGCCGGCTCGCATTGTCAAGGAGTAAGGCAGGAGTGAGGGCACGTTCAATGTCTGGCTATTTCGTGTCATCGGTTGAGTGCTGGTCTTTGTTCTTCAATATGATTGGCTTCTGAAAGTCTCGTCTCTATCGGTGATCTACATCTGTCAATAATAATATTTCTGCAAGAATTCGTCACTCAGCAATTGGAGTTGGAAGATATCTCGGCCGTTTTGCTTCTCTCATTTGACATGAGAAAGGCCTTCGATTCCCTACATCATGAATCACTGCGGAAAACATCAAACGACTCGAATCTCCCACGTTGCTTTATTTTGTGGTGCGCTAACTTTCTACAGAATCGTCCCCAGTTTGTCCTCGTTGATGACGGTTGTCTAAGCTCTGTCAAAGTTATTACCTCGGGTGTCCCACGAGGATCAGTGTTATCCCCATATCTATTCTGCCTTCATGTCAGCTCACTCGTATCCCAATCCCCATGTGCAAAGATTATCAAATATGCAGACGATATTATAACCGTGATTCCTGTATCCAAAGAAACGACCTCGAACATTGATCAGATTATCCAAGATGAAATCTTCTGCGTAAATGATTGGTGCATCAAAAATGGTATATTTTGAATGCTGACAAGACCAACATCATTGCCTTTAGGAAGCAGTCAGTCTATTTCCATTCTTTGCACCTACCCTATCACATCTGCCCTAAAAGTTCTGGGTGTTATCTATGAATCCTCGATGTCATGGGATGAGCATGTCAATTACATCTGTAAGAAAGCGTCCATGAACATATTTGTGCGTAGAAGACTGAAAATGTTTATCTCTAAATGAGATTTGATAACATTATGTCAGACTTTTATCTTTGCCGTCCATGAGTATTGCAACCCAGTTTTTATAGGATTCAACAAGTAAAACAGCGACAAAATTGGAAAAATACAGCCCAAATGTCACCGCATTATCTGCGGGAAAGAATGCAAACCTTTGTTATCAACACGCCGGCAACATCAGGCTCTCAAGTTTTTCCTCCGAATGGAATCTCCGTCACATTTTCTCCATGACATTTTCCCTAAGCGTCTCCCTAATTCTAAAAAGCTTTGTGTTCCACTAATGAGAACGAAGCGCAGACATGCTTCGTTCATCCCGTGCTGCACGACTCTGTCAAACTGCATTTAGTCACATTTGCACATGCCCATGGTCAACTTGAAAGTTCTTTGACTTACTAATTTCTCTTATATGTATCTTACTTGTAATTTCAATCTTTTGTGTGCACTGTACCAATATCCTGTATAATTATGATCTTCATTATGAGAATATAAACTTTTATTAATATTATTGATATTATTATTATGTCTAACTGGAAGTCTGTGATCGCCAGATGTCCATGATGGTATTGTTTTGCGTGCTGTGACAATGCGCTGTCTATGCGTTATTTGATAGGCTGCGCTTGTGTTCATTATATCGGAAAATGAAGGGTCTTGCCGTCTGACCTATGTAGCTGCCATGACACAGCTTACAAGTAAACCAATATACCAAATATTTATCAGAGCAAGCAAAACTACACCCCAAACGATCACAGACTTCACAATCGTCATGTTTCCTTTTTACCTTGCGACTGAGACACTGTTTGATACTAGAGGCAGGCTGGCTTCCTAATTTTATCGGCGACTTATAATTCTTGATGATTTTATTGATTCTCTTTGCACAGCTATCATTGATCAATTTCATCGAGAAGAAGACTTTCTCTTTCTCAATGGTTTCTGAATGCCTTTTCACCTTCTTACTGTTGAGGTTCATATTTCGGAAACCATTTTTATCCAGCCTCTTCTTGACTCTTTCCATAACCGCTTCTTCGTTTCTCTTGTTTGAGCATCTATTTTTCACATTGTCGATATGATTATTTACAAAATTAGCTTTTACATGACGAGGAAACCTGGTCATAAATCACGAGAGGAACATGGTTTGGAGTGCCATTCGTAGTCAGTATTATTTTCAATTATCCTTATCTGCAGGTCAAGGAAACTCAGGCCGGCACCCCGCTCCGTTATCTCCACAATAAATTTAATGCTCTCATTGATGGCATTAAAAACCTGCAAAATATTCTGATACATCCGTTCATCTCGTTGTACGGAACCGATCAGAATATCGTCCATGTACCTTTTGTAAATGTCGGGGTAGGAACCAAACCATTGAGACAGGGTAAATGGGGAATGTGGAAAATTTGGTCATATTGCTAGAAATTGCTTCCGAAGAAGGCGACAATACCATCAGAGTCAAAGCTACCGACAACCATATCCCAATCAATATGATTGTAGAAGACCAAACGAGGAAGAAGGGTATAGAATTGTAAGAGTCGACAATGACCCAACAATAGATACCTAAGGTATGCGCCAATCAGTCAGCTGCAAACACCGGGAAGTATCCGCAATCTCCCACCAACATATCAGCCATACATTACCAGACCACCACAGAACATTCAGTCACGATGCAGAACACGAACCAGCGAAAATATTCAACCATTTCGTATAATAGTATGACAGAGGAATGCGATAAAAAATGCAAAGATAATAAGGAAATATTCATCGTCATCTGCTATAGGGGACTGCGAGATTCAAAATTCAAAGATAAGGAATATTTTGAGAAAATAAAGCACCATATAATTAACCTCAAAATGGAAAACGTAATCTTAATAGGAGACTTAAGTGGAAGAATTGGCGTTATAAATGACAACAAGATGATTGATTTGCCAGCAAGAAAATCTGACGATAAGGTAATTAATGGACACGATAATGAAATAATACAGTTTTGTAATGAAGCATCGTTAATTATTATCAATGAAAGATAGAAAATCGTAAACGCACATACCACTCATGGCAGAGCAACGAGACAAGGAAATCAGTAATTGACTAAATGACAATATCGGAATGTTTTTTTTTGAAAAATATTTCGTCATTTAGAATCATGGAACCGTACTATACACAGATCACTCGCCATTTATTATTAAAGTAAAACTTAATGTGAAAGCAGGAAGCTGCTGAACTGGCATTGTACATTACCATAAGTGGTCGAGCAATATTATCAAACCTTTTAAATGGTCAAAAGAGGAACATTTATATTTTGATCGTCAAAAATTTGAAATCAATATTCAAAGTCTCTCTTGCAAAATTCATTCAGACCATTTTATGAACATGAGTATATACAACAAATTGGTGAACATCAAAGACGAGGCTATTCTGAAACCACGAAATAGGAACATGAACGTACTATGATCAAAGAAAACAAGAGACAAACATATAAAAACTTTATAAAAATATACAAGGAAAATCCTGCAAATGAAAGTTTGACACTTTTGCTGGAAACCAAAAAATCTTAAGCAATAAAATTAAAAGCGAAAAACGAAGATTAATGTTTCGGAAGCAAAGTGAATTGCAAAAAGCAAAAAGATCCAACAATAGCGGAAGATACCGGGAATTGATCCCAAACAATGAACCTAGAAAAAGAGAGCAAGGGGTGAGGAAATATCAGCAATTGACTTCCAGAGCCAAATAAAGACGATTGACAGTTTGAAAAGCAAAAATATGGCTCTGTTGCCTCTAGAAACATTAGGCCTACAAATTAGAGCAATAAACACCATAAATTACAATAACTTTGATCTTGAAATAAGGTTAAAAACGAAATTATAGACGCATCAACAGCAATGAAAGAGGCTAAATCCCGCGGCCCCGAAGGTCTCGTATATGAAATGTCTAAAATGAACAAACAACAAACATCGAAGGTCTTGATGCTGTTATATAATGGTATAATTGATGAAAATACCATGCCATGGGGAAGTAGCTGGATCATGCATATTTATCAAAAGGGCAATGTGAGTGAAATAGCGTCTTACCGATGCATCAAGTTAGCTTGATACATTGAGAAGTTGCTAAGTAGAATAATAAGTAACAGAATGAATGTTTGGTGGAAGCAAAATGATGAAGTACAGTAGGTGAATCTCAATCTGGTTTTCGAAAAGGAGGCTGTGTTTTAAACAATATATTTGTAACTGATGAAATATTTGGAATATACAAACACAGAAAATCTCAATTATATCTATGCTTCATAGATTTATCGAAAGCTTTCGATTCTATTCCAAAGACCAGACTGATAAACAAACTCAAAGTGATCTGACCAACAGGGAAATTTTTGTTAATTGCTCAAAACCTAATTGTGAATAAAAGTTGTTATAAAGTATCACATAATGGCTTTGAAAGTGACCAGTTTAAGATAGATAACGGTATTCCTCAAGGTGACAGCTTATCACCGACACTGCTGTCTTTATATAAACGACTTCCTACAAATATACACAGAATGAGGCCAAAGCATATCCAATAAGTATTTCTACTCTTAAACTATCGATTATAATATACGCTGATGATATTGTTTTAATCAGCGAACGTCGAGAAGGCTTATTAGAGCAAATAAGGATTATGCAGTTTTATTGTTTAAGAAATGGCTTAAAAATGAATTATGAGAATACCAAAATGATGATGTTTAGCACTGAGCAGATTTCCATGAAAATTCCTTTCAACGATGAAATAATTGAAATTGAAGTAGTCGACAATTATAAATATCTCGGACGGTGGATATCAAAAAGTAGTAGGAGACTTATTGCTGAATTAGAAAATAATGGGAAAACTCCTCGTACCTCACAATGAAATCATTAAAAGAATTCGGAAACGTTAATGGCAATATAATTAGAGACTCGTTCGAAACATTGACACTATCGCAAATGACACTATTCAATAACTTAACTAAATTAAATCAGATCCAAACTCATTTTTACAAACGATACAAACACTTGAAGATTGCAACTAACACATATTGTATAATCGGTGAATATGGAATCAAACCAATCGAATATCATTTCTATAAAGCTGCTTTATCGAATAATAACAGATAACGAATGATCACTATTCAAAAACATCTATCAGGAAATAGTCTCCAACATAAAACAACGCACCTATGTCAGCACTTGGTGTGGAAAAATAGGAGAACTTCCTCACAAACTAGATCTACAAGATTTATGGAATAATGAAGTTCAAGTTGACGATCCTCCAAAGATTAAAACATAATTTTAGGGAACAACGGGTACAAAATGCTTAACACAGCAGCAAGGGATTGAATTACTTAGAATTATGTAGATTTGATTGCGACGTGAAGCATTATTTGCATTTCAAGTTTAATTATAACATGGTATCCGAATTCTTGAGATTAAGAAGCGGCAGCAGTGATTTTGAGGTTGAAATTGGACGCTATGGAAACAGAAAGAGTCATGCATGAAGAATGTATTTGCAAATACTGTAAAGAAGATAAAAGTTGAACATTTATTCCTTTCCATCGTGGAGTGTTCGAAATATGATGCCATTAGGACGAAACTATACCTTTTGTTATTGAATTGGATAAGATAAATTTATGTGTTATCTCAAACAGATTGATGCCTAAACAATTGAAGGTACTGAGGTTGTTAAACGATAAATCAAGTCAAATCAGACCAATTACTAAGTAAACGCAAACAGCGGATTGAAATATGCTTCTCTGTTTATCATCTGTGTTATTGAAGAACGAGTAATGGCATCATGACAAGTACTCAGTTGAAATTAGAATGAAATGCGTCAACCTCAATATTCACATATATCTTGGCATCTTTGTTTTGAAAATAACTATCAAGGTTGGAGGTTTTGAAAAACGGCTTGATTTCCGCGCCTTTCAAACTCTTGTTAAGATACCGAATCCTCTTACGTAAATCAGAGGAACTGTCTTCAATGAACGGAATGGTCCAATGAATTATTTGAGTTTCCGATTTTTCTTTCTGAATCTGGCCAGCAGCTATCCGCCCTTCAACCGACTTGTCCATGTCGCTTTCTGTAAACTGAAGTCTTAAGAAAAAAATCTAAACTACGTGAAACTAACATATCAAGGAAAAGCAGAGTTCCTGTCGGCGATTCAGGCTCACAAGTAAAACACAAGTTTTCATGAACAGAATTAAAAACAGATAGTAAATGAGAAGGCGAAGGAGTATTGAGAATAAGTATAAAAGTATCATCAACATATCTATGATAACACAATGTCATAGATTCAATGCTCTTTTTCAAAACTGTGCACTCAAAGTACCCCAGAAAAATGTTGCTCAAAATTGGTCCAAGCGGACTACCCATAGCAATACCGTCTTTTTGAATATACAACTTTTTATCAAATGAAAATTGAACATTCTCCACGCAACATTGAAAGAACTCCTTTGCAAAATCAATTCACACAGATCATCAATAGAAAAGCAAGCAAAATTTCATTTTCGGTGATTAACTTTCTAATAATGTCAGTAGTTTCACGCACGGGTACATTTGTAAACAGCGAAGAAACGTCAAAAGATATCATTTTCGCATCTGCGAGATTAATATCACGTATGCTATCTACAAATTCAAGAGTCACGTAAGCAAAAACGATTCACAAGGTCTTCAACAGGTTTGAGAAGTTGTGCAAGCCACTGAGCAAGTTGATGTGACTCTTTTGAATTTGTATAGCATACGTGATATCAATCTCGCAGATGCGAAAATGATATCCTTTGACGTTTCTTCGCTGTTTACAAATGTACCCTTGCGTGAAACTACTGACATTATTAGAAAGTTAATCACCGATAATGAAATTTTGCTTCCTTTTCTGTTGATGATCTGTGTGAATTGATTTTGCTTTGTGTGGAGAATGTTTTTCACTTTTAACATATATATATATATATATATATATATATATATATATTCGTAACATATTGCATCCAGACTTTTCATTGCGAGTAAAAACAATAATTCTGCCAGACTAGTTTCATTGCTTCCAAGGCAACATCTTCAGTGGAGAGAAACAATACGGTTACATCGCAATCTTTATACGCGTAAAAGGAACCAGTGGGCAAAAGTAAATGGATTTCACAAATGTCAATCAAACACGTGTCTCTGGCTACAAGTTCAGAAGTAACTCGTGAGAACCATTCCGTTCATTTGACAGTGCATAGCTGTCTGTTTTTAATAAAATAGTTTCCAGAATGAAAGGACATTTGACTGACCGATGATTCTGAAATTTTCAGACTTAGGAAAAAACTCTAGTTAAGATACCGAATCCTCTTACGTAAATCAGGGGAACTGTCTTCAATGAACGGAATGGTCCAATGAATTATTTGAGTTTTCGATTTTTCTTTCTGAATCTGGCCAGCAGCTATGCGCCCTTCAACCGACTTTTTTATCTCTTCAATAAGTTGCACAGGAAATCCACTGTCGAAGAAAATGGCTTTGATCCTTGCAACTGTACTATCGTAAGAGCTTTTAGTAGAGCAAACTCTATTTCGTCTATGAAACAGAGAGCGCATGGCTGCTGACTTGTATGCTCTCGGAGCATAAGAACTATGTGGCATATAGATGCCGATATTCGTCTTCTTAAAATGAAGGTTTGTCGTAAACTGACCAGAGTCAAGCGTTACTTTAGCGTCTAAAAAGGTAATGGAGCTCACCCCTCTCGTAAGTGAACTGAATATCATCTTCGATAGAATTAATAAAATGTGGATGAAAGACTCCGCATGCGAATCACTTTCAAAATTGCAAAGCAATCGTCGACATAACGAGAGTAGTAGAGTGGGGGGAACTCCATCAAAGTCTTTGAACTTCTGTTCAACCAAGTCCATGGCAAAAGCTGCCATTGTCGGACCTAAATTCGAGCCCATTGACATTCCGTCAACTTGATAATATAATTGACCATTAAAGGAAGATAAAATATTTTTACATGCCATATGCAGAAGCTCCTTCAATGCTTTCTCACTAACAGGGAAGTTGTTGAAATCGATCAAAGATACTATGTGGTCAATCGTTTTACTGACAGGGATATTTGTGAAAAGATTCTGGACATCAAGACTATACATTTTCACGGGAACACTTTCGAAATCTAAAGTTTTGAGTTTCTCCACAAATTGGAAGGTATCACTTAAAGAGAAGGTTTTAGGAATGAATTTTTTCAAAAGACCATCAAGCCATTTTGCAAGGTTAGTACTGTATGAATTCTTCATATTAAGAATAGGACGGAATCCTAAAATCCAAGAATGCGAAGCTTGATGACTTTCTTAACTCACATTCTCCATAGAAGACCAAAGCCATCATTCAGCGTAGACA
This sequence comes from Prostheceraeus crozeri, assembly GCA_907163375.1. Classification (NCBI taxonomy): domain Eukaryota; kingdom Metazoa; phylum Platyhelminthes; order Polycladida; family Euryleptidae; genus Prostheceraeus; species Prostheceraeus crozeri. The sequence goes on from CAJQUW010004834.1 coordinate 69,002, forward strand.
TCACAAAAAGATTGACCATCTGTTATCGAAACAGAATCCTGTAGTACCCCATCTCAACGTGAAAAGTGTAGAACTAACACTGTTGTCAATCTTTCTAACGTGAACTTAACTACAAAGGAAAAAGAAATCCTTTCCCTTGGCGTTTCCATGTGTTTTCCGCATGAGAAACTAAATATGAATAATGGCTTGATGGTCTTTTGAAAAAATTCATTCCTAAAACCTTCTCTTTAAGTGATACCTTCCAATTTGTGGAGAAATTCAAAACTTTAGATTTCGAAAGTGTTCCCGTGAAAATGTATAGTCTTGATGTCCAGAATCTTTTCACAAATATCCCTGTCAGTAAAACGATTGACCACATAGTATCTTTGATCGATTTCAACAACTTCCCTGTTAGTGAGAAAGCATTTAAGGAGCTTCTGCATATGGCATGTAAAAATATTTTATCTTCCTTTAATGGTCAATTATATTATCAAGTTGACGGAATGTCAATGGGCTCGAATTTAGGTCCGACAATGGCAGCTTTTGCCATGGACTTGGTTGAACAGAAGTTCAAAGACTTTGATGGAGTTCCCCCCACTCTACTACTCTCGTTATGTCGACGATTGCTTTGCAATTTTGAAAGTGATTCGCATGCGGAGTCTTTCATCCACATTTTATTAATTCTATCGAAGATGACATTCAGTTCACTTACGAGAGGGGTGAGCTCCATTACCTTTTTAGACGCTAAAGTAACGCTTGACTCTGGTCAGTTTACGACAAACCTTCATTTTAAGAAGACGAATACCGGCATCTATATGCCACATAGTTCTTATGCTCCGAGAGCATACAAGTCAGCAGCCATGCGCTCTCTGTTTCATAGACGAAATAGAGTTCGCTCTACTAAAAGCTCTTACGATAGTACAGTTGCAAGGATCAAAGCCATTTTCTTCGACAGTGGATTTCCTGTGCAACTTATTGAAGAGATAAAAAAGTCGGTTGAAGGGCGCATAGCTGCTGGCCAGATTCAGAAAGAAAAATCGAAAACTCAAATAAATCATTGGACCATACCGTTCATTGAAGACAGTTCCCCTGATTTACGTAAGAGGATTCGGTATCTTAACAAGAGTTTTTTCCTAAGTCTGAAAATTTCAGAATCATCGGTCAGTCAAATGTCCTTTCATTCTGGAAACTATTTTATTAAAAACAGACAGCTATGCACTGTCAAATGAACGGAATGGTTCTCACGAGTTACTTCTGAACTTGTAGCCAGAGACACGTGTTTGATTGACATTTGTGAAATCCATTTACTTTTGCCCACAGGTTCCTTTTACGCGTATAAAGATTGCGATGTAACCGTATTGTTTCTCTCCACTGAAGATGTTGCCTTGGAAGCAATGAAACTAGTCTGGCAGAATTATTGTTTTTACTCGCAATGAAAAGTCTGGATGCAATATGTTACGAATATATATATATATATATATATATATATATATATATATGTTAAAAGTGAAAAACATTCTCCACACAAAGCAAAATCAATTCACACAGATCATCAACAGAAAAGGAAGCAAAATTTCATTATCGGTGATTAACTTTCTAATAATGTCAGTAGTTTCACGCAAGGGTACATTTGTAAACAGCGAAGAAACGTCAAAGGATATCATTTTCGCATCTGCGAGATTGATATCACGTATGCTATACAAATTCAAAAGAGTCACATCAACTTGCTCAGTGGCTTGCACAACTTCTCAAACCTGTTGAAGACCTTGTGAATCGTTTTTGCTTACGTGACTCTTGAATTTGTAGATAGCATACGTGATATTAATCTCGCAGATGCGAAAATGATATCTTTTGACGTTTCTTCGCTGTTTACAAATGTACCCGTGCGTGAAACTACTGACATTATTAGAAAGTTAATCACCGATAATGAAATTTTGCTTGCTTTTCTATTGATGATCTGTGTGAATTGATTTTGCAAAGGAGTTCTTTCAATGTTGCGTGGAGAATGTTCAATTTTCATTTGATAAAAAGTTGTATATTCAAAAAGACGGTATTGCTATGGGTAGTCCGCTTGGACCAATTTTGAGCAACATTTTTCTGGGGTACTTTGAGTGCACAGTTTTGAAAAAGAGCATTGAATCTATGACATTGTGTTATCATAGATATGTTGATGATACTTTTATACTTATTCTCAATACTCCTTCGCCTTCTCATTTACTATCTGTTTTTAATTCTGTTCATGAAAACTTGTGTTTTACTTGTGAGCCTGAATCGCCGACAGGAACTCTGCTTTTCCTTGATATGTTAGTTTCACGTAGTTTAGACAATTTTGTTAAGACTTCAGTTTACAGAAAGCCTACATGGACAGGTCCTTTGTTAAATTTTCACAGTTTTGTGCCTCTCAAATATAAGTCGGGTCTTGTCAGAACATTGTATCATCGTGCCAGGAAAATTTGTTCAGATTCTCTGTTACAAGCAGAGGAATCACTTTTGTTTGACCCTTTAAAGCAGAACAATTTCCCCGAGGCATTCATTCGTCACTATAATCGCCCACGTGTTGAACGCCCTGAAGAATTTGGACCTAAGTGCAAAGACGTTTTTCTGAGACTCCCATTCACCGGAGATTCTCATTCTGGTGTTGTCACTCACAAGGCGTATATTTTCTTCTGTGAAACATGCTTTTCCGTGTGTCAATCCTATTTTCGCCTTTGATACTAAGCGTATTCCTGTCCGTTCTCTTAAGGATCCTATTCCTCTTGTCAGTCGGTCACATGTTATCTATGAATTCAAATGTGACTGTGGATGCAGTTACATTGGCCGTACTGACAGGAACTTAGGAAAACGGATAAAGGAACATTTACCTCGTTGGCTACAAAGTTATGTGAGAAGGTCCAGCCGTGAGCCACCATCATCTGTATGCAGGCATGCAGTCGATTGTAATGATTTTAAAGGATTTTCTTTTCCGTCTTATTTTTCTATTTTACACAGTTCTTTCAACGTCACTTCCTTGCGTATTTTAGAAGCTTTGTATATTTTGAATCGTGCACCACCCCTTTGTGTTCATAAAGAGTTTGTATATATATAGTTTATTGTTGCCTTGACAGTCTTGATTGTCAATATCTTTTGTGCTATCTTTCCGTCCGTCCGTGTCTTGAGTTTTATTCATTGCATCTAACTGTGTACGCATTTCACTGTGATGTCACTTTTACTCGGCCGTATCGCATGACTAGAGGCCTCGAAAGCGCTCGCGATGTCTACATGTTTTAATAGGTTTACATTGGCAACTGACTCTATTCCTTCTGAAATGTGTTGGTCACAAGAGCCTCTAAAGATTTGAAATTTCGACCAATCATTTCTCAAATAAATTCCCCAACGTCACATCTCAGTGAACAGATAGATATACTATTAAAGCCTTTGGTCAACGATCTGCCAAGTTATTGCAGGACTCATTTGACTTTATCGCTAAATTACCTTCCTCTGTTGCACATGATGAAATATTTTTGACATTTGATGTACAATCTCTTTACACAAATATACCTCATGTCCTAGGGGTCGAAGACATCGAATTTTGGCTTGAAAGAAAAAGAGATCTAATTCAAAGTCGTTTCACAAATAACTTTATTTTGAGCTCCATCGACATAAAACTATCGAATAATGTCTTTACTTTTGAAGATAAGTTTTACCACCAGATATCAGGCACCGCAATGGGAACACGCATGGCTCCAACGCACGCCAATTTAGTCATGGGTCATCTGGAATTTCAATTATATGACAAAATGGAGGGCTTTTTATCTGTAGAGAATGCAGCGCAGTTTAAGAAAAGATGGATCCGCTTCCTGGATGACTGTTTTGTCATATGGTCTACTGACTTTGGGAATATCAGCCAGTTTTATGATATGTTAAATACTTAAAATGGTGATATACAATTCACGATGGAAAAAAATAATCTTTCCATACCGTTTTTGAATGTCCGTGTATACAAAAAGATCGGAAAAATTAAAACTGACATTTACAGAAAACCAACGGTCAGTGCTAGTTAAATTCCATTTTATTCATGTCATCCACAGAACACCAAAAGGAACATACCATTCAATTTATCAAATAGAATATAAAAAATAGTTTCGGAAGATGAAATGAAGAGTATGCGGATAAAGGAAGTATGTGAGATTTTGTTAAAATTAAGATATTCGAAGAAACTGTGGAAGACGGCATGAACAAAGCAAACTCATTAGAACACATTGCATCGCACAAAAAACCAAAAAACTTATTGTCTATGTTACAAAATAAAAAACGTGAGTATCTAAGCGTTTGAAAGTGCCAAGATAAAAGATGCAAATGCTGTCCCCATTTACTTGTCGGCAATTGTATAGACATTAATGGAAGGACATTCTACATCCGAGCAAATATGAGTTGTTACTCATCCAACGTGATATGCTTGCTCCCTTATAATGGGTGTCCCGCTTTCTACATCGGACAAACGGGAGATCTCTTCAAAAATGGAATAACTGAGCACCGACAGCACATTAATAACCCAAGAGTTATTAACACTCTCTCGTATGTTAGCAAACATCTCCTGTTGTGCTGAGGTCATGGATATTAAGTTTGTAGCTGCACCTATTTTTCAGTTGCATTTTAATGCATGTAAAGCTGAGAGGGAAAGGAAATAGAAGATATTTATTTCAAAATTCAATCCTTCCCTCAATGCTAATGCATAATTATTTTATATGTCAGTTTTATTTCTGTGTCTGAAGAGATGTCAAGTATACCATGGAAAGCGCTTGCACAGAATAAATTATTTCTGATTGAACTGTTGGTCTATTCAATTTAGAAAAAGTTCTAGGTTTTATGCTCTAGATTATTTTTTTTCTATAAGCCCTTCATCCATCTAGACAATTTTTTCATAGTAAATTTTTTCATAGTAATTATTTCTTCTGATCGTATAGGTATTTTATCCTGCCATGGTAATAAAGCTTTTATATGTAGATTTGTGTATTTGAATATGATTTTCAGATAACTTGTTCAGGCGAATTTTAGACGTGATCAAGTGTCAGACGAAATATCGTCTAATAAAAATTTTATCAGTTATTTGGTCTAGTCTTATTTTTCATATATAAATATATATATATATATATATATATATATATAAATATATATATATATATATATATATATATATAAATATATATATATATATATATATATATATATAAATATATATATATATATATATGCCAGGTAACTTCCTTCCATTTATGCTTCATTTTAAGAGTGAAACTCGTTTTTCGGCTTGTTACTTTTTGACAGAACATAACTTAGAATGATGTTTAAGATTTGTGATATGAAGTCACTTTATTATCTACGTCCATTTGGCGGGAAATTCAAATTGTTTTTCAAAACGCCAAGAGATTCTTAATTTTGGTAAGTTACGAAAAATATTCAATTTTGAACTTTCATCATCTTTTTGCGTCCATTTATGTTTCATTTGGCGTATTTTCTAGGGCTCTGCACCAGTCTGATGTTCGAATTCGACTTAGTTTAGTGGCAATGTGGCAATACGCACTGGAATATATACATGTATATAATTTCGAGGAATTGAATCAATTTCCGTCAAAGTGCTCAACTGTGACAGGAGCAACGTACACCTTGAGCAAGGAAGAAAATAGCAAAGATCGGAGGGAATGCAATTGCATGAACAAAGAAAAATGTCCTTTGCAAAATAAATGTCTGGCAAACAACATTGTGTATGAGACCAAAATTACTTGTAATGGTCAGAATAGAAGATATCAGGGTATTTGCGAGACCTCATTCAGGCTCAGATACGCTAACCACAAGAAGTCGTTCTCCCATGAAAAATACAAGCATCAAACTGAACTGTCTAAGGAATATTGGAGGCTGAAGGAAGCAGGTTTCAAACCAATAGTAAAGTGGAGGATCAAAAAATTTTGCAAACCCTTCAACTAAGTAACAAAAAGGTGCGACCTCTGTCTCAGCGAGAAGTTCCCTATTTTGGCCCACGACGGTGATAACCTACTCAACAAGTGGAATGAACTTGTCTCCAAATGCAGGCACCGAAATAAGTATTTGCTATCAAGACATTAACTTTCTTTGTGTCCTGCTATGCAAAGGTCACGATAAACACCGAATGCATATTCTTCTATTGTAACTGTATATTTCTTTAAATTGTAAAGGTCACGGTTACTCCGATTACATATTTACTTCAGTATTTTAACTTTGTAAAATTCGTTCCTTTGCTTTGGCTGATGATTGTTATAACATGAAACTCTGAGTACCGAGTTCTGAGTTTTTCCTCCAAACTTAGGATATGTGCTTTTGAGTTATCCGCTACTGTGAAAGTCAGAATAATTATATCTTTCGGATCAAAAACCTCAGCGATTCATGCGCTGTATGACCTAATTAGCAATAAGGAGGATGGTGTTGTAATATTGACCCCATGATAAGATTGTGAAGACAGTGAAGAGACAGTGGTAAAGACGACGAAGGCGGCCTTGACGATGACAGATCAAGTAGGCCCAACTCTACAAAGATGAATGTCTATCGAATGCCCTATAGTTACGATTGTTTGACAACAAAATGTTAAGCTGTCAGTTTGTTTGGCTCTTTTGTTATTTTGCAATGTGAAAATGCTGTACAGGGCATTACAGGAAGTTAGCGACGTGAGATCATCGACCTCTTTAGCCTACTCATGGTTTGAAGACAATGGACAATGGACCACATTTGCAACAGTATTTCTTTCCTTGAAGCTTCGTAATTGCTATTGCTGTAGCTTTATACTTGTGTAAATCGGCATGTTAATTTTTGAAGACACGTTTGATAGTTTTCGTCTCTTGTGAGTAAGATTGATTAAGATTGGGTAAGTATGATTCTGAAAGATTCATGGTACATGCAAAATCTATTTTCAATAATCCTCTTCTATTTCAGGACGCATGGCCCCATTGAAGTTACCGGTCATGATCTAGAAGGAGAAGTGCGATTATTAACTCCAAAAGGGAAAAAATTGCATGGGAGAAGCCGGACGCTAGAATTTTTCAGTGCATTAGCAGCGATAGTAGGCCTATATATGCCATTGAATCGCACCCATAGGCCTTCCTATCGAGCTGCTGCGCTGTGGCTCGATGTCAAGGTCTTTCTCGAAAGAAATGCTAGAAATGCAGTGTGGGATTGTGCGTCAAGTGTTTCAAAGCCCGCTACACTTGGTGACTTATTTCATGACGACATGAACCGCCATGCATACACAGAAAGACAAGATAGTCGTTTTACAGAGTAAAATAGGCCTACTAAAGAGAAAATCACTGATAGAAGTGCATATGTAGAATGCATATGTATTTTCATAAGCGTTCTAGAAGCAGTTACTCACTACTGTCAGACTTGCTTTTATGCCATTATCAATGCGGTCACAAATTATGTTTTGAATAAAACATAATTTAATGAGAATTCAGAAATATATTGTTTTTATTTGAATTTGACCTGCATTTAGCCTACATGTAGCTTAATAATCCATCAAAGCAGTTGATATGAGCAATGGAGATGTAAACTCAGATTTGAAATGCACAAGTAAGATGCCAGACAGATAGATGTCCACCAAATCTGGACAAATATGAGCTTGAAGAGGAGGTTGCTGCGGTTGATGATGATGCCTTCCATCAGAAGCTCATTACCAAGTTGAACACCATTATGCGTGGAATAGCGCTGATGGAAGTCAGAAGTTCATTGCCAATAACTGTGGACAAACTGACAACAATGAAAAAAATACATAACAATTTATCAACAATGTTAAAAGCAATTAGCAGAGCGAAATGTTTTAGTATAATAATAATAATAGTAATCGTTTATTTCTAGAGTACCCCAGTAATGGAAATCGTGGGGCAAGAATCATTTTGATATACAAAGAACATTAAGCAAGACAAGAAGGAAAACATAAAAAAAACGAAAAAAGAACATATGTAAGCGTCCAATTACTTCAAAGATCAAAATCACTATTCGAAAGCTTTGACATAGTAACGATAAAGGAATTTCTGAAAATTTGATTGGAACATAACGGGATGATGTAAAACTTTCCTGAATATGGCAAGCGTTCTCGAGCTAAATGATGCAAGGGATGTTGTGGGTCTTCTGTTAATTGCTTGAACAACTTGAATCCCAGTATAAGGCATCGATACTGTAACGGTATGAAAAAATGGCATTCACAACTTGAGGTTCTACAAATCATGCGGTGATACCGTTTCTGTATATTTTCCAGCATGTGTTCTTGATATAGTACGAGTACTTTCACGTTTGCAAGAATCGGCGCACAATATTCAAGAATGCTCCTAATGCATGCATAATGTATGTCAATCAAAACAGGGTTTGGGAGAAAATGCTACAATTTATGAAGAACATATTATAACCCTAATGCTCCACGCTTGCAAATTCGGGTTACGTGAGGAGTCCAGTTCAAATTATCCGATAATGTCACACCGAGAAGTTGAATTTGATTTTTAATGTCAATATCTTTCAGTTTCAACGGAGCAAACACTTTTCAAACGCTCACGGATCAAACACTTGTCAATATTAGCAGAATTTGGTATTTAAACGTGATTGATTGTCCATCTTTTCACTTGACTTCAAAAAAGCAAGCAGACAGTTAAAAATCTTATGTTTAATTATCAAGAAGGACTTTAACCTTTTTGATAAAATGATAATTAATTACTATAGAACTAGATAGTATAATAAATTCATCAAATTATTTTATTTTTAAGGTCGCCATGCTTGCAAGCTGCATCATAGAGCAAGTATTTTAGGTAGAGTAGCAACACAGCATTCATTAAATCCCTAATGTGTATACAGTTTCGATTTTATCAAATGAACTCGAGTTGAGACCCAATACCAAATGTGAGATATGCACACTTTTACACTTTTGGAGAAATATGCACGGATTTGACTGATCAAGATAGCACTACAGAAGGAATAGTAGTATTTGACAAATCTTCCTTGTCATGTCAACCTTGGAGAGGGAATCTGCACGCAGCTTATTAAATTAGAAATTCGATGGGTTACTGTTGCTTTCATCCTCAGCCTCATAAATAAGAGTAATTTCTGAAGTAATCACGAATTTTACTAAAATGGCGTCACTTCAAGACCATTTACACACATGCATACACATATGGTAAAAGGAAACAAAGTAAATAAGCAGATTTACAACGATCTTTCATGATATTAAGCGTGATCGTATCACAAGCTACCAAACAATGAAAGAACAAAATATCATAATCAAATACAAAGATAATAATTAACTTGAAAAGATGTAAATGGGTCCACATTACTATTCAGATTCAAGAAATGAAACACAAATTTAGTGAATCACTTGTGCCGATGAAAATTGGATTGAAAACTTAAAATTTCAGTCAATAAGCACAATCAGATCTCAGGTTTTTCATGAAGACTTACAATACTCGTATAATACGGTTCATGAACTTCCCTTGATAATTATCCTAAGTTCAGCTTAAAACGCTTAAGATGCTTGTCAGCAAATATTCATTGCCTTTGATATTCAACATGTTTGATAATACTTATATATCGTGTTGAAGTAGATGGTATATAAACACAGGAATTATTTTCAAAAATTTAGCCTTTTAAAAACTGCTGAAATAATTTTTTTGGACCGCAGGAACGCAATCTCCGCACAAAAAACTGACACTTTTCATATAAAAATGTCAACTGTATTCAGATGGTTTTTTGAGTCGACACTCTACTTACTATATACTTATCTATGAGCTGAATGTTTTGCTATGTATAATATCAGCCTGTATTTTCCATTAACTTTGCATCTTCATCTGTGTGAATCAAACATGCATGCACATTGCACACACGTGCATATCAACATAGAGACATTTCTGCGACACATTGGGTACAAAATATGAAGTCAAACTTGTCTAATTGGGTATTCCAAAGCTTTAGAAGATAAGACAGTAAATAATGAATATAGCTAGTAGAGCTTCCTTCAAGTGTCAAAATATTTTGCTCTTAGACATTTAATAAATTTTGGTTTTTAGACCTTTTTCGCATTTCAAATTGATTAAAGTAAACTAAATGTATTATCATTTAGTAAGCTTTTGTAATCGTATTGAAACTCATTGATTTCTTCGTCAATGTCGAATAATTTTAATAGTACTATGTCTCTCTAGACATTCAAGTTTCCTTATTAATGATTCATTTGTCATACATTTTGACATTGTTGTACGCATACATGCATAACAAATATAGACAATTGGTTGAAAAATAGTTTTGAGTGATAGTGATATAGGGCCTGTAAGACAATTCGGCTTCAGGGCCCGCGTAGGTCATGATCCGCCCCTGTTGGTATCCATCCCACACCGATTGAGACAACCTCTCACCAATTGATCCCCGGTCCCTTCTTTTACCTGAACCCCGCATGAAACCGGCTGAACCACCCCCTTCTACGGAGCCCACCTCATTCACCTCCCCAGCACATGCTCTATCCACTTCCGCAAACACTCCGTCAAGCACACCGGCCGGTAGGATGCAATCTTTGAAGGATCCTTCCCAGCCTTCAACAACGGGGCAATCTCACCCTCATGCCACAATTGTAGGACCACTCCATCCGCGAAACTGCGGTTAAATAGCTCCGTCACTTAGTCGCGGAATTAATGAATTTGCACGTGTGATGAAATCTTGTGAATCTTCTTACGTGATTTCTCGAGAGCATTGAAGGCGCAATAAATTGCCGGAATTATGTGCTTGCCTAGCATACTTTCGAATGCTTGACTGCTTGTTGCGATGTGTTTAAGTCATTTTATTAATTAAGAAACTTCCAAGAGGGAAGGCTTCCAATGGCAGCTGAAATATAATATATTGAACAAAGAAATTGAAGAGAAAATTAAGCTGATCTTTCTTAAGATAATTACCACCTTCTGTACATGGTTTCCCAACTAAAACTTATGAGAAAAATGAATAATCAATGCCTCTTCAATACTGAAACTGATATTAGTTGTAGCTACAAGGATTCAAATCTTCGATACTGACTGTGTTTGGATCGTCTAAACGTTGCATTTGAATATTATCTCGACGCTAGGTCTGCAATGGGCTTGATTATTATGCTTCTGAATAATTGTGTTTTTCTACGATAAGTTTGAGTAGATTGTTAATTTAAAAGACATCAAAACGGAAGGCTTAGAATGACTGCTGAAATATAGTACGTTGAACAAAGACATTGAAAAGAGAATTAAGCTGATCATAGTTAATGTTGCAATATCCCCGACCAGCTGAAACCCCGGGATTGCTACCTCAATATTTGTAAACTCCATGCGGAGTTTAATGAAAAGCAAAGACAAATTTGAACATTTTTGATAAAAAAAGAAAAAGGGTAGTTCATAATACTCCTTCATACACCATGTTTCTTGCTTTACTATCTTCTGCGTTGATGAACATCAAGTCCTTGTGCAAATCCCATGTGAGAAGGCTGGTTTGGAAAGATGAAAGCCAACCATGCTAAAATCTTAACCTTGAGAAAGGAATTTTGATTTAATTGTTGTTGCAAAGCATAGTAATGGGCAAAAGACCGTTCCAGGCCACCATAAAATTCAAAAAATAGTATCTTTAAAAACGACATAAATTCATGAATTTAGACCCTTTTTCAGGTTTTTAAGACCTAAATACATGAATTTAGTCCATTCAAAAAGTACCATTTTTTCAAAAAATGGTATTTTTAAAAACGACATAAATTCATGAATTTGAACCCTTTTTCAGGTTATGAAGACCTAAATTCATAAATTTGGGCGTTTTTAAAAATGCCCAATTTTCAAATTTTCCAAAATCTCAAAATTTGAGAATTACAATTTTACACCCGCCCCTAAAATCATGACCGTTCCAGGACACCGAAAAAATCAGAAAAGTTAAGAATCTCAAATTTGTGATTGTGACATTTTACTTTGAAAATCATGACCGTTCCAGGACACCGAAAATCATAAAAGTTGAGAATTTCAAATTCATGAATTTTATCCATCTTTCAGGTTTTAAAATATATCATGTGTCTAATAATATTTCTTTAAAAGTGGAAGAAACAAAAGTGGAAGAAACCGCAAGAATATATCCTTCAATATGATATGAACGTAGTTCTACTACCCCCTCCCTTCTAACTTCTAGGGGTCCCTTCTGACTTCTAGGGGTCCCTTAAGAAATTTTTTTAATATAAAATGAACAACATAATGAGTTTTTAAAATTATATGGAACGCAAACAACTACAAATTTTGATCTAAAGAAAATTGCAAATCAATTAGGAATAAAGAATTTTTATGTTCTAAATAGAGACGAATTACAATTGATCAAAAATAAGCCAACAGGAACCTTCAGTTCCAGGAACAAAGTTCCATCAATAACTATAAATTTCATAACAAATCTTCACACAACAGATGAAAAAGGAGTACATTGGTCTGCAGGTATCTTTAATAAAAATCGAGATAATTACTATTTCGACCGCCCGGACGCTGAGAACTATTGGTTCGACTCTTATGGACTTCCACCTACAAATGAAGTCAAAAAATTACTTGGCAATGGAATTTATAATACATTTCAAATTCAAAAACCGGGAACAACTTACTGTGGTCAATTATGTCTTTATGTTTTATTTAAATTACAGGAAGGAGTACCACTTCTAGATATTATGTTAGAATTGAATAAGGGAATTGAATAAGGGAATTTAATTCCCGAAACGTTAGTTCCGATAATAAGGATAATTAAAAATTAGTTCGTTGTAATTCATTTTGATAAAATCGGCCTCTGATATTTTCATCATCTAAATCTTTGATTTCGTAAGTAATCGGATAAGTTTGGTTTATTTTACAAATTTCAAATATCTCTTTAGTCCAATAACCAACAAAGCCTTTTTCAAATTTATTCTTTTACTTAAATATTCTAACTCTATCTCCAATCTTAAATTTCGGCTTAAGTTTCTGTAAATTCGGATTATTCTCATTTGAATAATTATTCTCGAATATTTTTTTTCTTATCAAATCAGGGTCGTCAGAAGCATTCTTTGGAGTTTCTTCAATACCAGAATGAACTTTATTATTGTACTCTTCTACAACTCCTGGTAATATTTTTAACCATTTCTGATTTCCTTGCTGAGTAAATTTCTTGAATAATTTATTTTTTAACGTCCGATCTACAGCTTTTCCAGCATTTTCAGTTGAATAAACAGTTTCAAATAGTGGCTGAACGTTTCGGTTATAAAATTCCGACCCTTTATCAACAAACAATTTTTTTGGCTTTCTCTTACTTTCTTTAAAGATTTCTTCAAACGCATATTTAACTGATAGACCACTTTTGTTTTTTAAAGGCTTCACCCAAGCGTATCGTGTATATAAATCTATAACGGTCAATGCGTATTTATAATCTTTTTCATTCGGCATATGAATAAGATCAGCACTCCAAATATCATCTTTATTAAATACTTTTACTTTCAATAAATATTTAGGCCTTCTGTATTCTTTATGAATTTCGGACGCATAGCGTCCTAGGTCATTCGACATTTCAGACGCGTAGGTTCGAGCGTTGCTCTCAGACAGCTTTGCTGTCGTTTCATTTAAACCCTGGCCGAATAATATTTTAGCTTGTAAAGCTTTCTTAACAAACAGTCTTTCAATTTTTTCTCTAAATGTAGGATTTTGAATACTATCTAATTCTTGAATCATCTTCTTATCATGACGCATGACGAGAACTTAGATCATGATTTCGATAAGCTAAATCATGTCTATAAGCGGCGGCATCTACTCTATTTATTGGTTCTTCACCTGGTTTCGGATTATTATTCTCATCTAGTCTTATATCTAATCGAGTTCCTGGACCGGTATATGAATGACCAGGAAGATGTTTTTCTTTCGAATATTTACTCCAAATAAATCCAGGAAAGATTTCTAATGTTTTTTGTATGTCACCACCGTAGGTAGTAGCCAAACTTTGTTTGCTGTCGTTATCTTGATAAATTTTACAATTTGAGTTTTTATTTTTGTTTAATAGATAATTTAATAAATCTAAATTAGCAATTTTCAATTTAATTAAATTTTCGGAATTTTTAGAATTCATTTTAAAAGATAAAAAAATTTAAAAGATAAAATAAATGTTTACCGAATCATACTAGGACTTAGATATATTCCAGAACCATCTTTTGTTTCTTTAATTTCAATTAAATCATCAACATTGTGGAGAATATTTTTAAGAACTCGTTTTCCTTCATCAACTAATTTTAATTTACTAATAAAATTATCTACTATTCCGTCACCCCTAGCAACTTTCTCTAACTCTCTATTATGACGTTTTTGTTCTTCTAATGCTGCCTTCTCTGATTTATTTTTATTTACTGCTTGGACAATACCAGCTGTCCCACCTGCAACACTTCCTGCAGCTGCTATGCCTCCTATTATTAGTGGAATTAATGGGAGAATCCCGCCATTCTTTTCTTCTTGTAATTGAATATTCTCGATCATTGGTCTACTTATGTAATACTTCTTTTTGTCAACCGTAATAGTTTTAGGGGTATTTTTGTCAACAATATTACGTAATTTTAATTCAACAGTTTTATCATTATTACTTTTCGCTTGCGACATTTTTAATAAAAAAATTTTAAGTTACGAAAAATTTTAATCTATTCTAGTTATGAAAAAATTTTAAGTTATCAAAAATTTTTAATCTATTCTAGTTACAAAAAAATTTTATTACTAATTACTAAAAAAAATTTTAATCTAAGAATTTAATTAACTTATCGGAGCGAAGCTCCTCGAGGCTTTAGCCTATCGGACCAAAGGAATTAAGGTTACTAACCGATCCTAGCCATCTTTCCATTAAGAATTTCAATAGAATATTTTACATCTTCTAGCAATAAACCATAAGCCATCAATGAAGTTGTGGAATCTTTCTTTTCAATATTAGTTGTTACATCACAACCAGTTTTGATGATATCTTCAGATTGTGCACTTAAATCGAAACAGAAAACAGGATATAAATGTCTCCAATCTCCAGGAGTTAATTGTGGTTCAACTCCAAATTCTATACAAAGATTTCGATAAGAATCATATCCTTCCATAAATTGATTATTATTGGTATCATCGAATCTTAATGGATCAATTGGATATCGGGTTTGATTTAATGAAACTTGTAAACTTCGAATTGTATCAATATGAAAAAGATTATTGTTCTTATCAAAACTTGGAGAATTATTTCTTTGAAAAGTTAGTAATAAATATCTTGGTGTATTCGCAGTTCTAGTAAAATGCCAGTTAAATCTTTGTTCGGAAAAAGTTACTGAACCAGCAGTATGCTTTAGAAAATTAACTGGAATTGGTTTGTTAGTATTTAATCTTTTTGCAATAGCTGTTTCAATCTCTAAACTAGGAGTAATATGCTTAATCCACCATTCAAGTCTATGAATTTTTAAATATGCTTTTTTTCCAGTCTTACCAAAAAAGATTAATTCATTATTTGCTGAACGATGAATTATTAATTTAAATTTTAATTGATATGATATTTTATCATAATCTAAATATCCGAATAATGGAGACAATGACCAATTAACTGTCTGTTTACTTTTCTTGTTAAATTCACGTCTTTCTTTATATGCATCATTATTTGTTTTATTTAAATGTTTTGCAATATTTTCTACATCTTTCGAAATTCCTGCTGCATCTGTTCCAGCGTGAGTTAAATCATCTATAATTATACCATCATTAGTATCAGGAAACCAACCTTCGATTTCATACTTTTTATTATTTTCACCAACTGTTACAAATCTAAGCATTGTATCAATTACACCTGGAGAATCACTTATTGTTTCTATATTTTGAGTTGCAACATCTAAACGCAATTGTGTAAATAATCTTGGAAAAAAATTATTCTCTAGTGCAATATTATCGGTATCTGGTAATGGTGTTGTAAAATTGGCATCACTATATAAAGAATATTCACAGTGTAAAAAAGAATCAGGTAAATATAAATAACTCTGCTGATTATCAACTTCAAAAATTAAATCTCCTCCAGTATTTACTCTACTAGAAGATCCGGGATTCATAGCAATTCTTATATAGTCATTCTTTTTTTTGATTATAACTGACGAACGGAGGATCGTCTAATCTAAATTTATTTTCGATAAGCGAAGACATTTTTATAAAAAATAATTTGACTTTTTGTTTTTTCTCACAGAAAAAATTTTAATAAAAAATTTTACTAAAAAAATTTTTGCTAAAAGAATTTTACTAAAAAACTTTACTAAAAAATATATTTTAGAATTTTGCTAGACCATTGCCTCTTATTTCTTCAATTGAACGTTTTATGGCTACGCCTGATTTCTTCTTATGTTTACTATCAGACGGAGCTCCGCTCCTCAAGGTTTCAACCCCCACAGCTATGTTAGCAATTTTGTTTTTTGTTTCCTCTGAAAGTTTTTTTAAATTTTTTAGTTCTTCAGAATCATTCCTAGGTTTACGAATAGCCTCTAGTTGTTTTAATTCGTTTTGAGACTTAACAGCATTTGATATTGCACTAGCTGTACTACCTATAGCAGCTGCTCCTTTTGCAGCAGATGTAATCAAATCTTTATTATTTTTAATTAAGTTAACGATACTTCCAATACCAGAAAATATACCATCCCTTCTTTTTGAACGGCACCTGCGGTGCCTAGGAACTTTTGTGTTCCGACTGTTTCTACACTGTCATAATGGTAAACAGATTTCATAGATGGTTCATGAGCAATTTTTTGATTTGAAGCAAAATGTTTAAGATTGTGTTTATAAATTATAGGCATTTTTTAAGATTAAATTTGACTTTTGGGAAAAATATTTACGATCGGCTAAAGCCTCTGAACAAAGTTCTATTGGTTAGTAACCTGAGGACCTTTGGTCCGATCGGCTAAAGCCTCGAGGAGCTTCGGTCCGATTGGTTAGTAACCTGAGGACCTTTGGTCCGTTTAAGATTTACGTGTGTGAATGTCCAACAACTTCGTGATCACTTTATTAATTTTCCGTTGTACTTTTTCTATTGCGTCAAGTAGCGTGTGATGTACTTTAATTTCTTTTCTATTAACTTGCATTTTCTGCTGATTCATCTTCAACGCCGTTTTAAGAGCATTTAACTTAATTTTAAGAACATCTAATTGTCTTTTAACAGAATCTAACTGTTCTTTATTTTCTCTAGAGTTTTCTTGTAAATTTTTTTTTAATTCATTTTCTAAATTGATTTTAAGAGTTTTCATTTTATCAACTTTTTGATTAAGTGAGTTTACTTCATTTATTATTCTATTCATCTTTTTCATTTGTTGAGTAATTTTAGAACTTAATTCATCAACACTTTTCTGGAATGTAGTTTGTAACTGCTTTAAATTTTTTTTAATTCTTTCAGGTAGTTTTTCTATTTCATCTTCTAATTGTTCTTTTAACATTTTTATCTGATGTTTATTTTTAATGACTGCAGATTTTAAATTTAAAGAAAGTAATATTAAAATTTTTGATTGTTCAGAAATCTTTTTAAAAAGTTTTGCTATATCTGCTTCTAGCTCTCTATCCTTTTTATCAAGTTTTAATAATTTTTCGTTTAATGATTTGTCATTAAGTTTTAGCAACTTTAATTCATTCATCAGTGGAACCAAAACATCGTTTATATATTTTTCTTTTAAGTCATTGATTTGTGTATCAACATATTGTTTATTTGTTAACTCTGTATTTTGTTGCGGAAGAATAGAAAGATGCAATGGACCAGATAAAACATCTCCAGTTTTCATGATATAATTTTCTATCTCTATTTCTAATTCACGATTATTCGGGATATATGCACCTCCACCAACATTTGGTAACATCATTTTTAAAACAATAAAAAAATAAAATTTTTTCTAATAAAAATAAAAAAAAAATAAAATTTTTTCTAATAAAAATAAAAAAATGGATAAAGCAAATTTAAAAAAATTATATTCGTCCGCATCATCCTGTTCTTCTTATTCGACGAGATCAACGGGATTTGAAAATAAATGTTTTGATAATAATAATAATAATAATCCATGTATAGATGTTAATATTTTATTTCAATTACAAGCCGAAATATTTAGAGAACAGACTAAAGGTTTACCTTCTATAGAAACTAACTATTGTATTTTTCCCGGAGACCCGTTTATCAAATTTATGGATATTGTAAGCAAATACAATGACGTAGCTTATGTTGAACTGAACAAAGAAAATATGGTTATAATAGGTCATAATAATGTTTACGGATTTATTAGAGCAGTGTTGCCAATTAGTAATACTGATTGGATAGAAACTAAAATTATTAATTATATCAATATTAAAGAATTAGTTAAAAAATTAAAATCTTTTTCCAAAGAAAAAATTAGATTATTTGTTGATGAACAAAATCAATATAATATTCATATCGAGAGTAAAAAGCATAACGAAGAATTATTATGCCAAGTTTATTATAGAGATACAATTTATAAACAAGAAACATTAGAAATGCCGCAAAGATATGATGATGATGCATATATAGGATTATATTCAAACTTAAATATTGATTTATTAAAATCTTATATAAATGGCTTAGCTCAACAAGAGAAAATTTATATGTTGACAACACCTTATACTATTAACAATGTCCATAATCATAATCATAATAAACGAACCGAAGGTTCTAGGGCTTTGCCCGATCTTGAAGAATCTGATAAAGATGATGATGATTCTGAAACATCTGAAAAAGGTGTAAATGGTAAAAAAGATTATAAAAATATTAGTAATTATAAAAATTTAAGTGAAGAAAAATTTATATCTCATACTGATGTACATGATATTAATACTACATATAATCAAAATTTATCTAAATTTCATTTTCTTACAATTGAAAATAATAATGATGGTATAGTTGAAGATACTGTTAGACAACTATGTGTCGGGTCTACAAAATTTAAATTAGGATTTACATCTAATCAATTTAAAATTTTATCATCTTTAATAAAAACTAAAAGTGATTCAGATTATGGTGGTGTTATTAAATTTTCCAAAAGAGATCAAAGACCAATATTTTTCTCTATTATATTATTATCAGATAAAAGATGTAATTTAGAATTAGATATACCAATAAGAGAATGGTATCCAATTCCAAAAAGTGTAATTTATGATGTTGAAGAATCAATTGATGATGATGATGAAGAATCAATAGTTAGTGAGAATAAATTTAAATTATCTTTTGATAAAACATTATATGATGAAACTTAATATGATAAAACTTAATATGATAAAACTTAATGTGTTAAAGAAAATAAAATAACTTAGGAACGTGAAATATATAGTAATATAAAATAACTCTCAAGTCCTTGATATTAGAATATTTATATCTAAAATTAAAACACAAATTTTTTCTTTAAAAAATAAAAAAATGGAAAATACCAAGTTTTATTGTAACTTATGTAAAAAAAGTTGTAAACAAAAAGAAGTTATCAATCTCAATTAAATAGTAAATTGCATTTACAAAATGTAGATCGAGTTGATGAAGGAAATATATTAAAATTAAATAATTATATAAACTATCTAGAAACATTACCTACTGATATAAAAGTTGAAAAAATGTTTGATGATTATTCACATTCGGAATATAAAAAAGTTTTTAATAGTGAAGATGAACATGTATCAGATGGAAGATATTTATTTAGCGATACTGATGAATTTAACGAAATAGATGAATTAAACTAAATTAAAAAAACCGATGAAGCTGTACACGGGACATCAAAGATGTCTTCCAGGGCTTCGCCCGTGACAGATATAAAATATTTATTTAATCAGTCCGTGCGAACCGAAGGTTCTAGGGCTTCGCCCGTTGAACATAATGAAACCGATGAAACTTTTTATAATGTATTAACAAACTTTTATAATATATTTAAGAAATCTTTCAAATGTTATATGAATGTAGAAGTACTTTATACAAAAAATGGACCTGATGGAACTCATGAAGAAATAATACAAGGACATTTTACAAATTCGCAAGAAATTCATAATGTAAATGATATACAACCCATATTTGAATCGATGATACTTAAATTAGAAAATTGTATAATTGAAGCCCAGTTACGTGAATCTGGTTGGAGATTTGTTAAAATACTATCTAAGAAAATAGTAATTGTTAAATATAAAAATAATACTGGTGGTAGTTATGTTCCTTTGCCTTTCAGTTCACCACAAATAATCAACATAAAAAATGAAGATGATTATTGTTTTCTGTGGAGTACTACAGCACATTTACATCCTGCAAAATATCATAAAGAAGGACTAAGTCATTACAATAAAGAAGAATACATAAATGAATTTGATCTCTCTGATGGTTTACATGAATTTCCATATGATTATAATAGGTTAATAAAGTTTCATAAAAAGAATAAAAATTTAATAGAAGTAAATGTTTTTGAATTAAATGTGAATTATGTTTCTATTGGTAAAATTACTCCACTTTACTCAGATTCAAAAAAATTTTATTTGAATAATAAAAAATTATGTCAATCAGAAATAGTATATAATGATAGAGGAAATTACATGCATCATAATATTTTTTACCAAGGAAATATAATATGAACTGAAAAATTTGAAATTATAAAAACACTATCACCAATAATGATTAATCATAATAATTATAAAGGACGTAATTATAATTATGATTATGATTCCGATTGTTTATCTTTATCTTTAGAATATCATCAAAAATTACAAAATTTAAATGAAATTTTACAAAAATGTAAAACAGATTATCAACAACAAACAAAAATATTAGTACAAGAATATGGCCATAAATATCAAAATAAGATAGAAACGATTCAAAAATTAAATGAAACTAATGAAGACCATAAAGAATTAAATAATGAAGAAAATGAAACCAATAGAAAAATAAATGAATCTTTGAAAAAATGTCTAAAACAATATAAAGAACAATATGATAAAGAATATAGTTATCAGTTACAAATATTAAATCAAAATTTTCATCGAAATACATTTAATCTTACAAAAGAAATTGATGAAACACATGAAATATATCAAGATAAATTTGAAAAACTAGAACAAACAAAGCAACCAGCACAAGCGAATATATTATATTATCAGGGCCATTTTATATTGTGTAAAGATGTTTCTATATTTACAAAAACTTCAGATAATGCTAATTTTCCCTGTCTCCAATGTATGACAAGTTTTAGAACTAAAGAAGAAATGAATAGACATTTGGAGAATTGCCAACAAAACGAAGCAGTTGAAAATACTTTTCCTAAAGATGATTATTTAGAATACAATAAATGGTATTTCAAAAATAATGTACCCTTTACAATGTATTGTGATTTCGAAGCACATAATGTTAACATGACACAAAATCGAACGGAAAGTTCCAGGGCTTCGCCCGATTCTGAAAATGATAATTCTGAAAAAAGTGTATCTGAACAAAGTAAAGAAAAATATTTATTTGAACAAAAACCATTATGTTGGGGAATGTACATTCATTCAAATTATCCTGAATTATTTAAATCAGAATATTTTCAATACTATGGTGAAGATAGTTCAGAAATGTTTACAAAGAAAGTAGAAGAATTACAAAATTATTTTTTACAATTGCTTGAAACAAATATACCAATGATTCCATTAACGGATGAAGAAAAAATTAATTTTGTTAATGAAACAAATTGTTATTACTGTGGAAAAGAATTTACAAAAAATTATAAAAATGGCAAAGGTAGATATCTTGACAAGCGAAGCGACGGCTCTGCCGTCAAAGTAAAAGATCATGATCATCTAAATGGATTATATAGAGGTGCAGCACATAATTCTTGTAATCTTAATGCTAATAAATTTAAATATAACTTTGTTCCTCTATATTTCTATAATGGTTCTAAATATGATTTCCATTTAGTAATGAAAGATTTATTTTCATCTGAAAAATTACAACAACAACAAATAAATGTACTATGTAAACAAGAAGAAGAATATTTTTCAATGCAATTAGGTTGTATTAGAATTTTAGATGCATTTAGATTTTTTACTCCTTATTCATTAGATGTTATGGGAAAAACTTTGAAACCTGAACAATGTAAAATATTAAATAAATATAATTTAAAACCTTTAAAAGGCATATTTCCGTATGAGTATATAGCCTGCGCCTCACAGTCGAAGACTGATATAACTGGAGATAAAACCTGTGGTTCACAGTCGAAGACTGATTTTAATTCTGTGAATAAAATTATGGAAGAAAAACAACTTCCTCCAATAAATAAATTTAAATCAACATTAAAACAATCACAATTATCTGAAGAAGACTATACAGAAGCTGAAAAAAATTGGAGAGAGTTAAATTGTAAAACAATGTATGATTATACAATGAAATATCTTCAGATAGATGTATTAATCCTTACTGATCTTTTTGAAAACTTTCGTGATATGTGTTTAGAATATTACGGAATAGATCCATGTTATTGTTATTCTACACCAGGTTTAACATGGTTAGCAGGATTAAAACATACAAATGTTAAACTTAAACATTATAAAGAAAATACATATGATAAATTATTATTTTTTGAATCTGGAATTAGAGGTGGAGTTTCATCAGTTTTAGGTAATAGATATGTTAAATGTTATAATAAGAAAGTAAATCCACAAGAATATGGAATAATGAAACCTTTATCTCCAGAAGAAAAAGAAAAAATATTAGAAATTTTTCGAACGAAACGAGAAGGAGTAGAACGTAAAAATGCAATTGATGAATTCATGAGAGAAAACTATTTGTTATATTATGATTTTAATAGCTTATATTCTTCTTGCATGATACAAGAATTACCAACAGGTGAGATGGAATGGTGTAATATTCGTACGACATCAGAGATGTCTACTAGGGCTTCGCCCGTTCTAGATTATCAAAAAAAATATGATGGAAATTATAATCATGTTTATATATATGAAGTTGATTTAGTATATCCTGATTATATAAAAGATAAAACAAAATATTTTCCTTTCTGTCCCGAAAACAAAATTCCCAATATAGAAGATTTTTCAGATTATCAAAAATCTTTAATTCCTAAAAAATACAGACCAACAAAAAAACTTATGTTAACACAAAGTAATAAAGGAAAGTATGTTGTTGAAGGAAGAATGCTAGATTGGTATTTAGAACATGGAATGATTCTCACCAAAATACATCGAAAACTATTTTATCAAAAATCTAAATGGTTAAAAAATTATATAGAGTTCAATATTGAAAAACGTAAAATAGCTAAAAGAAATAAAGATGATTTTGGAAACGTGTTCTTCAAATTAATGAATAATGCATTTTATGGTAAGACTTTAGAAAATGTGCGTAATAGACAAAATATTGAAATAGTTTATGATAAGGATAGGTTTCAAAATTTAACAAGGAAACCTACATATAAAAGAACTACTAGATTTAGTGATGAACTATGTGCTGTACATTTACGTCGAATTAGCGTAAAACATGATAAGTTTAATTTCATTGGATTCACTATATTAGAATTAGCTAAACTATTTATGTATAAATTTATATATGATTATTTAGCACCTGCTTATGGCAAAAACTATAAATTACACTTTACAGATACCGATTCTGTTTTCTTAGAATTAACAATACCGTATAATTCTTCACTTGATGAAGAAATTAATAAAATAAAAGATATCATTCATCCTTCTGATTTATGTAAAGTAAAAGATGAACTTGAAGGAAATGAAGATTTCATAACAGAAGCTATATTTTTAAAATCTAAATGTTACTGTTATGATACAACTAATAATATTAAAACACATAAAACATTAAAAGGAATTTCAAAGGCATCAGTGGCTAATCAAATAACATTTCAAGATTATAAAAATGTATTATTTAATAATGGAATAAAAACAGCATGTAATTATAGACTTAATTCAAAGAAACATAAAATGTATTTAAAAGAAGAACATAAATTAGCATTAGATCCATTTGATGATAAAAGAAGAATTTTACCTGATGGAATAACTACTTCACCTTTTTAATTTTCTAATTTCTAAGATAGACAAATTTGATATATATATATAAAATAAAAAAAAATATTGTAACACTATATTTGTATATTTTTATCACTCCGCGAAAATATTTTCTATAACTCTATCATGAATTTTTTATCAATATTAATTGTAATGAAGCCATAATCTTTTGACCAAGCATTGTTACACGATTGTTTAAATTCATCTTTATTTCTTACACATAAATCTCTTAACAAATCACTTGTATTTTTTTCAAATAGTATAAATATATTTGCATTCTTTCTAATAACACTTCCGTCTAATGAATACATACTTTGTGTTAAATAAAAAACACTACAGTTATTATGTCTGCCTCTTGTGAAATAATTTCTCTGAACTGACTGATTTCTATCATCAACACAATCATCAAAAATTACACAATGTTTCATTGTTTTATCTAGTTTACTAGGATCTCTCATATTACCACTATCATCTATTAATTGTATCTTTATATGCTTATTTTCATTGGATTCAACTAACTGATTATTTTTTGCTGCTTCTTCACACCACGAACTTATTTCTTCTTCATCTTCAGATTTTTCGTATTCTTTGAATAATGAAGCAATTGCTGTTTTTTTAAGATTATTTTCAAATCCATATTTTAAAAATTGATAGACGGGTTGTTCTGCTGTTGTTGTATAAATTATAAGATTATTATAATCCAAAAAATTTGGAGTCGTTAAAATTTTAAATAATAGATACGTTTTTCCACATCCTGATCTTCCACAAATAACTGACAAAACTTTATTAGATAAATTTGGATGATGATTAAATTTAAGTTTTTTTTTATTTAATGGTAGTACTTCACTCATTTTTTAATAAAAAAAATTATTTTTAATTTTTTATTTTTTGTTTCTAAAGAAGAAGAATAAGAAGAATAATAATAATAAGAAGAAAATTAAACTTCTCTAGCTTCGCGTGGGAGTTTATACCTCTCGAACCAAAAGATCTATCATAATCTCTTCACCTCCAAAATTTATTTCTTGTCCTTTCTCATCAGTGATTCTAATGCCAATGTTGTTAATAGTTTTTCTTGTAATAGGAAAATATATTAATGTTTGGGGAAATACATTTAATCTATAACCAATGGGTACAGTAAAAGCTGGAAAACTGAATATTAAATTTGATAATTTACCATTTATATATCCTCCTTCAATAATGTCACAATGTACAACAATCGAATTTATTTCAGTTATTTTTGGAATCTTCTCACCTAAATGATAACCTTGACTATAGGTTTGTTTATTAAATCCTAATAGCTTTGACAATGATCTATCATGATTAAAATCAACTTGATGATTTTCGTCTGAAGTAAGAGAAAATTTATTAACTGCCGGTTCAACTGCAAAATGTAATTGTTTCTTATCTTTAAATGGTATACCTAAATGTCTCTTAATTTCATTTGATATTGATTTAACTTCGTAAGAACCAGGAAGAAAAGTTAGTATTTTCCACGCTTTGCCTTTATCAGTAGAATATCTAAATTGGTCATTCACATCTTTGATAACGTTTTGAATAGTGTTAAATGTAGAGAAACTAGTCAATGCAATTTGATAATTTTTATTTTGTTCCAAATGTAGAATCGGTTCTAAATTACAAGTGTGTAATGAAGTAGTTGTTATAATTTTTAACGTCGTACTAAATTTTGATGAACCCAAAATCTCTGTCAAATTTTCTAAATGATTATTAATTTTGTCTAAATCTGCTGAACACATTTTTTAGTTAAAATTTTGAATAAATATTTTTTTATAAAAAAATTAGAAACAACATATTCAGCTACGGGCGAAGCCCTTAAAGACATCAGAAATGTCCGGTTACACTTTTATAATCCTCTTCATTTAGAATCTTCTTTTCTAACAATCTTTTTAATATAGCATGAATTTCATTGAAACTAGAATTATGTCCTTCTTTTATTGCAGATATTAAAATATTTAATCTATTTAGTAATTCTTGTGGATCATCTGGCAAAAATACAGTTGTTTCTGTTTTCTGTTATTCAGATAAACCTTTTCCTACTTTAACTCCCGTTGATAATAAATTTTCTAATTGTTTATAACGTCTTAGAGATTTTACTGCACCAACTCTATCTAACATAGCTTTATATTTTATGAGATCTTCTACAGCATAATTATTTAAATCTGCTCCTCTTAAAAGATCAACAAAATTTCTATCTAAATTAAAAGGAGATTTATCTGGTGAAAAAATTAAACCTCGAAAAGGTTGTGGAAATATTTCTTTTTGTCCGAGATAAAATCAAGGTATTATTTTTCCATCTATAAATGAAATAGAATGTTCAAATTGCATAGATTTTGGTTGATTCTTAATGTTTGATTCTAGTAATCCATAGTCATCTAATATAGTTTTGTGCTCTGGATCTGTTATATCAATTTGTTTATCATTAAGTTCTTTTTCAAGAGTTTTAAATGGTTTCATAGTTTTCTCAAAATCAGTTTTTACTTGCTCGGTTTGCTGCATTTTTTCAAACATATCAGATTGAATACCAGCTTTTATCATTCTATGTTGAAGATGATTTTCTTTCATAATATTTCTTTGTTTTATTAACTCTCCTATTTGTTTTATTCTTTTAAAATTATCAGCTTTAATTTTATCCATTTTTAAAATATAATATTTGAATTTTGTGGTATCATTGGAATACAGCAAAAACATTTTACTGAACAAATTATTTTTTTATTGCTTTGTTGTCTGACATCTTTTCGTTTTAAGTTTTGTTTAATAAAGTTTTGTTTAATAAAGTTTTGCTTAAATTTTCGCTTAAAGTTTTTAGCTCTTCTAAAAAAAATTATCATTTTCTTCATTAGAAATTTTACCATCACTAAAAGTTTTATCATCACTAGAAATTTTGCCATCCTGTTTATTCTTATCACCAACTTTTTCTGACTGTAATTGAAATGATATTTGATTTACTTCATTAGCTATTTGATCAAATTTTTCAATCTCATCTAACGTAATAACATTATCATCACATACTCTTTGAAAGTAGTAATGTAGTTTATCATAGACTTCTTTAATATGTAAATGCTTAGTTTTTAATGATTTTCGTTTCTTAGTTATTAAAGATTTATCTAACATTGTAACAAGTAAAGTTGCAAAAACACCCGTACCTGTTAAAGCTGTAGCAACTACTGGAATTACTAAAACACCTGAAGATATAACAATTGTTAAAGCACCTAAACTTATTGTTAAGAATATGCCAATTCCTTGTGTTACATTCTTAACTTTAGTCCATCTCTTTCTTAATTTTTTATAATGCTCTAATCTTAATAATAATTGAGATTCCTTATCTTTCATATAACGTACTCTATCTTTGTGTTTTTCTTTATTCATTTTTTCAATGTCCATTAAAGTAGAACTACGTTCATATGATAACGAAGGA
Organism: Prostheceraeus crozeri; assembly: GCA_907163375.1. Lineage (NCBI taxonomy): Eukaryota > Metazoa > Platyhelminthes > Polycladida > Euryleptidae > Prostheceraeus > Prostheceraeus crozeri. Next base: position 96,446 of record CAJQUW010004834.1, read on the forward strand.
TATATTCTTGCGGTTTCTTCCATTTCTGAAGTTCCTTCCACTTTTGTTTCTTCCACTTTTAAAGAAATATTATTAGACACATGATATATTTTAAAAACCTGAAAGATGGATAAAATTCATGAATTTGAAATTCTCAACTTTTATGATTTTCGGTGTCCTGGAACGGTCATGATTTTCAAAGTAAAATGTCACAATCACAAATTTGAGATTTTGAAAAATTTGAAAATTGGGTATTTTTAAAAACGCCCAAATTTATGAATTTAGGTCTTCATAACCTGAAAAAGGGTTCAAATTCATAAATTTATGTCGTTTTTAAAAATACCATTTTTTGAAAAAATGGTACTTTTTGAATGGACTAAGTTCATGTATTTAGGTCTTAAAAACCTGAAAAAGGGTCTAAATTCATGAATTTATGTCGTTTTTAAAGATACTATTTTTTGAATTTTATGGTGGCCTGGAACGGTCTAAATTCATGTATTTAGGTCTTAAAAACCTGAAAAAGGGTCTAAATTCATGAATTTATGTCGTTTTTAAAGATACTATTTTTTTGAATTTTATGGTGGCCTGGAACGGTCTAAATTCATGTATTTAGGTCTTAAAAACCTGAAAAAGGGTCTAAATTCATGAATTTATGTCGTTTTTAAAGATACTATTTTTTTGAATTTTATGGTGGCCTGGAACGGTCTTTTGCCCATTACTAAGCATGGTCTAATAGGAAATTGACTAATTTTAAACGATTGCCTGGTCGGATGATGAAGTGATAGCGACAATATCTGTAAGAATTATCCGCGTCCGTCTGACGGCAAGACAGATCCAATTAAAATACGAGAAGACTGTAAAGAAGCTGTAAGTTGCAACCTTAATTTCATTGAACAATATTTCGGTTTTTTAACCAGCATCAGGGTCAGATAGCATTACAAAGAGGGGAAAGTTAAGTGGAAAGGAAATTTGAAATTCAAGAGTGGGATTCATAGAGGAATCAAAATCTACAGGTACTAGGATGATGATATTATGATCATGGAAATAAAAAGTCACGCAACACCTCCCTCTCCTCCCTTGAGTTCGTTACTGGACACAAAGATATAATGAAAATTCTGTGATTGGCCAATACTTTTGTGCTCACTGAGTTGTTCTGACAGAGTTGTAAATGCTTGTATACCAACTTCAGTGCACATAGTGTTTTGCCACATGCGTCGGATTTTCAATAAGACCTCTACATATCAGAGTGAAAGTCCATCTTATCCGACCAGAGTCATCAACATACAAGCATTTACAACTCTGTCAGAACAACTCAGTGAGCACAAAAGTATTGGCCAAAACTTTGATACTGCCAATTTCAGAATTAGAGAGACAATTTTTATTAGATCACTGTGTCCAGTAATGAACTCAAGGGAGGAGGGAGAGGGAGGTGTTACGTGACTTTTTATTTCCATGATCATAATATCATCATCCTAGTACATGTAGATTTTGATTCCTCTATGAATCCCACTCTTGAATTTCAAATTTCCCTTCCACTTAACTTTCCCCCTCTTTGTAATGCTATCTGACCCTGATGCTGGTTGAGAAACGGAAATATTGGTCAATGAAATTAAAGTTGCAGCTCAGAACTTCTTTACAATTTTCTCGCATTTTGATAAAATGCTGCTAAAACAAAATTTCAATATCTCAGATCTAATAAAATGTCAAACTTGGGTAGACAAAATGTTTTGTATTAAACCTGGGGATCATATTTCATTGCATCTAAAAGACGTCATCTGAAAAGCACAGTTGCACTTCCAAATGCTACTCGTCGATAGCTCAGTTGGTAGAGTACAGTACCTGTTGGCCTAGAATGCCAGAGGTTGGTGGTTCAAATCATCCAAGTTGCGCTTTTCGTCTATGAAATTATAATGCAGGTATCTTGTTTGATGTGTGGACTAATTCCTTTTCAAAATATAATGCTGACTATGCATTACTGATATCTAAGTGTCTATGAAATTAAAAAAATGCGCGGACTCTTGACCGGGTTGATGCAATAACTGGTTAATTAATTCTGGTGACTGTGGAAATTATAGACAATAGCACAACGAATTTTGTCACGGACAAATTTTATTGCCTGGCAAACTTTACATACATTATCCACACTACCTATCGATGGCTGAGACGCAACATTTCCCTATATGATATCGTAGTGCTATTGGCATACCTAACTTTCGATTGATCGTTGGTGCTTGCTTCATGTAAATCCTAGACTGATCTATTTCGCTTTACTTTCGCATACTGCTTGGAATGTAGTCCTAAATATGTTATTCTCCTTGGCATTTTCATAAAAACTACAAATCAGAAATATAGTTTCCTTCCCTCATTATTTCGGTGCGCATAATATCAATAACTGAGAAAATTCATGTGTCAAATCATTAAAGTCTGGAGACGCAGGTGTTTTTTCTAAAGTGTTGGAAAAAGTATTTTGCTACTTTCGAATTACATTACGAATATTTCAAACTTTAATGAAGCAGTTTTCAGGGATTTTACAATTGTGTTTTTGAGCAGTTTTTGAATACACACTGAAAAAAGTTAATACATGCCTAGATTTTTTTTTAAACAAATCTTTAATTATACGATAAATTCGCGATCTTCTGGCGGATTTTCATGAAATGTTTATGAGCTCTCTAGTCTCATGCTTTGCACTTTTAGTGATCAGAGTCGTATACTGAGTTGTGCAAATTATTTTGAAAATCCAGATGGCAACGCTTGATATATGATTGATTGACAACAAAGTTTTTGGACGGGTTTTTTTTTTGTAGAATCATTTCTTTTGAAAATCCATCACTGACCATCTGGAATTGGTTGGCAGGAAAAAGGGCCCACCCCGACCAATACAGCGATTATATAATTTCGAATTGAGGAGTTGTCGCACTTCAAGTGCCCAATGTGGTGGTGCCCCGTCCTGTTGATATCACCGAGTTCGATTTTGTCGCTGTTTCATAATTGGCAGGACTTTTCTCAATGAGATGTCACTGTACTGTTTTGCATTTACTGTTCCTTCCATCACTTGGTAAGACCATGGCCCAACTGACTATGGACGGTGACCGCATTGGTCTGTCATCAATCAAATGAGGGTTTATGCGAGCATATACGAAACGGTTGTGTCGGTTGACACTCCCATTAAGATGGAATGTTGCCTCATCATTGAAATAAATATTAGAGATGAAATTTGGATCCTGGGGGGTCGTAACCGAGACATGTCATAAGTGTTAAGTCTTATCCTAAACCATAATCACTGAGTAACTCGTACATGTTATAAATTCTAATTTTAGAGACGATGCTAAGTTAGAACAATAAAATTTTCTGGTGTGACTGGACACTGCTAAATCATAAATTTATTTAAAACTTACGACTGTTTTATCTTGGGATAAACATAAATAAACACGTAACTTGAAGCTCTCTTAAAGCATATCTTCACTGAAATTGTCATAAATCAGAACAAATATTTAAGACTGCTTCAACCCAGTCTTAAGTTATTACAATCAAATACAAAGTATCTTTCTTTTATATTCCACCATACAGTACATGAAGAAATTTAATTCTGATGTAGCAGCGGGTTGTAGAATGATATTTCTATGATATTATTTTCCTTATGAGATAAAACAACCATTCCCCAAATCATAAGTTCAGTTTACTCAAAGGCTTAAAGAATTACATCATTGCTCCATTCATCATCAGTAAGTCCCTTTCTATTTCCAGGCACTCTGCTCTACTTGGAAACGATTTTTTTCCACCCCTAAGCGTTCTTTCTCCACCGCAAGTCTTTCAGAAATGAAGACATTTTTGTGAACCGAAACGGTCACCATACCATGAACGTACATGCAATCTGTGATGTCAACATGAGGTTTACAGGTTTACAAACATCGTCGTCCGCTGGCCGGAATCCGCACATGACAGCTTCATGAGGCTCAGCTTCTGAGCCTAGAACCTCAGCAGAGAGCCAATTAAATACTGCCATAAAACAAACGAGAGTTAAAGTTGAGTGCTCAAATAACGCTTTCGGTGTTGAGATAAAAGCGGTGGTACCCTGCAACTTCACCACACACATATATTGTAATTCAATATTGTAACATACTGTATATACATTTATTAGCCTATAGTTGTGTATCAGCATACTTGTATGTGGGATTATGTGTAGGCCCTACTTACGGTTTTTCTGTTTTCTAATCATGCATACAGGGTAGAGATTCCACAATCCCGGAAAATGTCGGTCGCAGGATTCCGGGATTGGTTAGGATAGTAAGTATGCTATGAAAACGCACATGCGTATGTTGATAATATGGAATATTGGGATGTGGGAATAGCATAATCGGAATTACCAAAATTCTGTTTACATACAATGTCGCAATTGACAAGTCGACTTGAAGTTCATTCCACTTTATGTACGAATTGACAACGGCAACGTTGAGAGTAACAGTGAATAGTTTCAAATTCCTGATTTTTGCACTTCAATCTGCAATTCCCTGAGATTCGGGATTGGTAGAGTGCACTCAGACTCGGGATTAGAACATGCCTACAAAATCCCGACATTTATTGATCCCAGGATTCGGTATTACAAACTCTGACCCGGGATCGAGATTGACAAAATATATGCACACGAGTGTAGCTAGAAGTAAAATGGCAAAATAGTCAAAATCACAAATATTTGCCTCTTAAAGATCTCAATCCCGAGAATTACCTCGATTCCTGATCCCGGTATTGTGTAGGTCTACTTAACTAATGCTCATCTTCAAATTGGTAATGCTTTCAAATTTTAGCAATAATGACTATCTCAAATTTAAGTCACGACCTGTATTCAAAAAGCCCCGTCAATGTTGAAAATGTAACGTTGAGATAATATTGAAGTATGAAGAGCCTATATCTGTCGTGCATGAATTTCTGGCAGTTTTATCTTTGCCAATTTGTCTTACTTTAGACGGAATACAGCTATGTCGTTAACTTCTCAATCCCGGGATTAGACCTCAATCGTGGGATTGGAATCCCTATCTGTGACATTTTTAGTTGATCTGTCAACTCAAATATAGATATTTGTCATGAAAACATAAAACGATTTTCATTTTGCAGACATTGCATATGAAAAATTTAAATCGACAATATTGTATTGCTACACATGTAAATAATTCGTACCATTCATATTCAGCCGATTTTTAATAATACAGCATCGCAAATTTAAAACAAATTCATTTTAGTGTAACTCGACATTTGTCGTTGCACTATCCTAAGTTAGAACATAGCAGACCAAACGAAATTTATGATATACCTCATTCTCATCCTCATCAGTCTCATAACTTAAGACTTAATATAATACTTACTACTTAGCATACTGTCGAGTTACAGGTGTAGCGCACTGTCACTTCTTTTAAAACTTATAACTTAATACTTAGGAGAATTCCGTGTTACGACCCCCTGGATGTGGCGTTCAATCATCAAGCGACAAAATTGAAGTCGATTACAATTGTCTTCCGGCTTCAATTCTTGTACAACTGTATGCTTCCGATGCTTGATGCCCTCTTCCTTCATCACTTTGCTCACGGATGACAGAGCAAGCCCGACTTCTTGTGCAACCTTTCTTTGCGAATTACTCGGATCATCTTCGAACGCTGCAATGACCGCTGCCCTCTTGTAAACCGAAAGTCTCCGCGCACTGTGATCACCTATTCGTTTCTTCGGAGCACTAGAGAGGGATCCAGTGGATCCCCTTTTCCAATGAAACAATGTTCCTGGTGGAGGGGGTTCTTAGCCGAACTGCTCACTAAACAGACACCTAGCCTTCTCACAGTCATATGTTACTGCAAATGCGACTACAGAAGCCATCTGCTCGTCTGTCAAGTCTCGATACTGAATAGTAAGATCGAATCACAAAACAGACAGTTTTGGCAAACTTTCAACAAGGTAAATGCATGGGCTTTTCGTGAATATCATTGATTTTTTTCGCATCCCAATGCTGTACACATGAAATCTATTAATATTTACATAGTTAGTTTTAGTTTAGGGTTCGAATGACTTAGTGCAAAAACGCTGTTGTATTATGTACCAAAACAGTTGACAAAAATGCCAGAGAGATCACGACCCTGTAACCCTGTATTGTTTTCACAGTAAAAACTGAATGTAAAATAATGTACGATTTTTTTTCTAGATGATTGATATATAATATTAGTGTCATTCCTGTCTGGCATTTTCGGAGTGTTGAAAATAATGTACTGGGGTTGCCTGTTATTTACATAGATATTGACTGTGTTTGGGTATTAATAGAATGAGCACGCCGTGTAAGTGAGTGCAATATTTGATGTCTCACTTCATGCTGTCCAGCTTCTCATCTAGCGAATGAAGATGCTCATAATGACGATTGGGATGAACTGAATTGAAATTGCAGTGAAATTCTGATTGATTTAAGTTTTTTCTTATTGCAGACAATTCTTGGTGCGGTGGACAACGGGTATTAAGGGGGGAAGAAGGAGTCATTGAAAGTCGCGGAGTGAATAAATATGTGTATGTAATGAAATCTTGTGAATGGTTGATCGAAGGCAAGAAATCAAAGATAGTTCGTCTTCACTTTGAAAGTTTCTCTGTGGAATGTTCCAAACACAACTTGATGATCTTTGATGGAGAAAATAAGACTCCGAAGAAGCTGTGTGGGAATGGAAGTCAGTCAGATATTTATTCCATCAGTCAGAGCATGAGGCTAGAGATCAAACGTGATTGGGATGTGAACTCGAAGTTCAACATTTCCTACAAGCTGATCGATGCAAGTAAGTGGAGATTGTACTTCTGATCTGAAATGATTGAATTTTCTTCAGATGAAAATGATAACAGAAAGAAATGGATGTAATTAGATTGAAAGCGAAGGAAAGCTTACGAATTCATTGGTTCACCCTAAAGTTGGATAAAAACTTGTGTAAAAAACCCAAACCCAAGTTTGGAAAGCGTTTTTATGATGCTCTTTAGGATTAAAAGTTGGCGACAACATTAATTCTACTCTAATTTTATTTATGTATCCCAGGGAAGAGAATGTTCCGGATTTATCCGGGATTCCGAATTTTTTGACGGCCATCTGGGTAATTTATGAGATTTACCAAAAATACATGAGGGGTAGGGGGTAGGCGGTAAGGTATGTGGGCCCCTCGGATGGAATGACATCTTCATGAAGTAAGGCATGGTCCCGTATTAAGACAAAACATCTTCATCATGCGTTGCATAAGACCCCTCTGATCACAAGTCATCCAACTGATATTGTCCATAGCATAGAGTAAGTATATTAGGTAGAGTAACAACTCAGTAATAATTAAATCCACTTTGTGTAAGCAGTTTCGATTTTATTAAATGAACTCGAATGAGACCGAGCATCACATGTGAGATATGCAAATTTTTACACTTTTGGAGAAATTTAGGATTTGACTGATCGTGATAGCAAAACAGAAGGAATAATAGCATTTTATCCTCCGTGTCATGTAAACCTGTATGGAGAGGTAATATAGCTTGTTGAATTAGCAATCCGATGGGTTACTATCACTTGAATACATACCTATATGTATTCAAGGCTATAGCCTTATCAATAAGAGCACTTTCTTGAGCGTGATCATATCACAAGCTATAACCTGCCACTGGAAGAGCAAAATAACATAATGAAAGACAATGATCACAATAAAGTTAAAAGAATTGTAAATGGGTCGGCATTATTATATTCAGATTTGATTGAATCATAAAATTAATTATACCGATGAAAATGGAATTAAGAACTTGAAATTTCAGCCAAGAAGGCACAATAAGATGTCGACGTTTTTATGAAGACTTGCATTATAATGCAGTTCATGAATTTCCTGTGTTGATCAGTTGAATTTCCACTTAATTAAGATGCTTGTTAGCAAATGTTAATTCCTTTTGAAATCCAACTTGTTTCATACTACTTCTAATGGGACGTCTTCTCGGTAGTATATAAATACAGGAATAATTTGAAAAACATTATCTTTTTAAAAAATGCTCAGATATTTTTGTGACCGCAGGAACGTAATCTCCGCAAAAAACTGAATCTCCTCGTATAAACAGGTACACTGTATACAGGTACTTGTTTGAGTCGACACTTTACCTATATATACTTACTCTATGGTCCAGAGGCCACCTCTAGTCACTCAAAGGTTCTCTCTGACGATCCAGAAAAACATTTGTGTTTTGGAATAATTATTAAAATAGCTTCATCGTGTAGCCGATTTTTAGATCAGGATAAGTTCTTTGTTTTATTGTATCAGAAACAATCTGATACTTAATCAAAACAGTTCGCTTTGTGCGTTCTACAATGCTAGTGGACAATTTTGGCCGGCTTGTTCAGCAAGCTGTAGTGGTGGATGATTGAAATGCTGTACTGTCAGTACTTCATTTTTCTTCATCAAAATAATACAAATTTGACTTTTAAAGAAGGGTGGTTGGGTATTTTGTTTTGGATATTGGCTGTCATGATAGCTCGTCTGATCAACAATGCAGATATACTTGATCTTTCAGTGACATGTGCCTGTAATGCAGCGGGCACAGACATAAATATTTTGTTTATCTCCTAATACCTTTTCTGTTTAATTCCTAATACCTTACAGAGATAGGAAAAAAGTCGTGCGTCGCTTGCGGATTAATGTGAGTTCCAGCAAAGTGCTTCGATTGCCAAAATTCCTTCAGATTCGAAGAATTCAGATCATTGCGCACACATTTTCTCCATAATGTTGGCCCTTCCGATCATTATTAAAAAAAGCAGCAGGCGTACGAAAATTAGTTCACTTGATGTTTTTACATCCTGTCCTCGGCATTTCTCACTGTATAGTGCATACGCTGAATCGAGTGTTAGCTAGACGATGTGTGTTTTTGTGTGTGCGTAGTGATATCACAACACGCACGCATCTCTCACTGGCAGAGCTGGAAAAATTCCACTGAAATTTTTTGATTCCAATTCCAATTTCAATTGCAGAGCAGAAATTTCAATTCCAATTCCAGTCGAAACAGTTCAATTCGATTCCAATTCCATAATAAGATTCAATTCCGATAATTGCATGTCGCGTATAGTGTATTATGTTAATGTATCTAACGTTTGTTCGTTTCAATCTAACCCATGTGCCCTTATCCTATCCTCGTTGCTCCCGTGTGCCATTCCCTGCGTCGTTCCTATGTACGTTCTCATGTTCATAGTTCGCATTTCTTATGTACATGCATATATGTACCCGGTCAGCTTACGCCTTTTTCGTTTCGTAAACGAGATATTCATATCTCCTGAAAAAAAGAAAAGAAAATTAACGGTCAGCAAAGAATCAAACGCTGAGAGAGATGAGATGCGAATAAATCTATTAATAAACTGACAGAAGAAAGAAATTCAATGTGTGAATAACGTGATTGTTGATGAAAGAAAAACGACGATTAAAATGACATCATGAAAACTGATAAATAGTCCATGTTAAAAAAGGAGATTAAAAATTCTGTAAAAAGAACGAAATGTGGTCGGGTCGAAAGCTAGCGAACAGAGATTAAAGGAAATTCTTTCAATTTTCAAAAGGAAGTAGATTTATCGTTAAGTCTCAAAAATTTGTATAAATTAGAAAATCTATTACTTCACCTCCTTTTCTAGTGCAATAGCAAATGTGTGAAAGGCGAAGCTCTCGATCTGGCACTTAAAACGCATCTTTGATGGAGGAAATCAGATAACTGCTTTCCGAATTTGAATCACAAATTAGCGCCAAAATGATGCCTTGAAGTCAAGAATTGATCAGATAGAATCGAACTTTGATGGTTTACGACTCAATCAAGCTAAAATTGACATCAATATCAAACATATGAAAGATGTTATCATCTCTGAACAATTGTATATAGAAAAGCAAGAGAATAGTATCAGAGCCAATAATTTGATAGCACATGGAATTCCGGAGTCTGGTTTATTAACGAATGTTTTTTTTATAATTTTTAAAATTTTGAAAGAACACCTCCTTACATTTTATTAACGAATGATTCTGTTTTGTTGAGTGAGGACATTACAAAGCTTCAATATATTTGCAATAAAATTGATTCAGATTTTAACAAGGCTGATATAGTCTCTACGTCTCGAATTGGTCATCACGATGAAAACAAAGTAAGACCACTGAAGATAATTTTTGCTAATCGCGAAGCAAAAAATTGCGTTTTATCCATCCAAAAGCGTACCCGTGCAGATGCATCACTTTCTTCACAAAAAAGTTGGAAGGAGTTGAGAGCCTCGAATTCAGATGGCAGTAAAATTTTCATCAAATCAGGAAGATTGTTCAGAGATGGTACAGTTTTAGATCGTATTGATATTTCTAAGCAACTGTTTCACAAATTGGCGCAGTTGGTGTGCATTCATTAGCTCAGAAGTATGTTTCGTATATTAATCGCTATTACTTTGAAACGTCTCACTCCCTTTCAACTTCATTAATAGATTTAGAAAAAGCAGTCGCAAAGTTCAAGATCAATGTTCCGATACTTTTAAGGTAGGATTATTCAACGCTCGCTCCGTGTGTTCTTTTGAAAAATGCTCCGAAATTTCCCGGTTCATCAATGACAATGATATGGATATTATGTTCCTGACTGATACTTGGCTTCGTTCTGTGTGTTGGTGTGTATTCATTAGCTCAGAAGTATGTTTCGTATATTAATCGCTATTACTTTGAAACGTCTCACTCTCTTTCAACTTCATTAATAGATTTAGCAAAAAGCAGTCGCAAAGTTCAAGATCAATGTTCCGATACTTTTAAGGTAGGATTATTCAACGCTCGCTCCGTGTGTTCTTTTGAAAAATGCTCCGAAATTTTCCGGTTCATCGATGACAATGATATGGATATTATGTTCCTGACTGATACTTGGCTTCGTTCTGTAGGAGATGAACATTTTTGTGAAGCATTGTCCTCTTCAACCCATCTAATGAATTCATTTCCTCGTACTGCGTCAAGAGGTGGTGGTATTGGTATTATACATAAACGGAGTCTTCGTCATGTGAGTTTCATTGCGTCGTTTCCGTTTGTGCACAAAACGTTTGAATTGATGCAATTATCAGTAATGGTAAAAAAGCTTTCTCTAACATTCTTTTGTATTTATCGTCCTCCTCCAAGCTTTAAGAACCAGCTAACAGTTTCAACATTTTTTGACTAATTTTCAGTATTTCTGGACTATGTCAGTTTGATTCAAGATTATGTTTGCATTGTTGGTGACTTTAATTTTCATATTGATAATTACAAGGATATCAGTGCAATGAATCGAACATTCCTGCAGATGTTCGATCTGAAGGAAGTTGTAATGCATCCAACGCATATAAAGGGTCACACTCTGGATTTGGTTATTTTACGTGATTCAGATGAGTTGATATTCACTGTGGAAACTTCCGATACCGTGGAATCTGATCATCGTGTTGTTCTTACTAACTTTTCCATAGAAACATTACATAGTACTTCTACCGTTGCTTGTCGCAATTTTTGGCGTATTGATCATTCTGCGTTTGGTCGTGATTTATCTGATGGATTAAAAAGCTTGGACCGCTCCGATGTTGCAAACTACAATAAAACATTGAGAAAAACATTGAGAATTCATGCTCCTGAAGAAAAACGTCAGTGTGAGCGAAGATCTTCGCCTTGGTTTGGGGCAATTAGCACCGAACTTTTTCTCCTTAAGCGTACGCGTCGTGCTGAGCGCAAATGGTGCAAGTCTGCACTAACTGTTGACATGCTTGTTTGTAAAAATGCTAAACTTCAGGTAATTAGACTTGTTACTCGAGCAAAGTCAAATTACTATAACAAATTGATCAATGATGTTAAAGCCAGTAAAGAGCGGTTTAAAGATGTGAATGATCTAATTTCAAACAAGAAGCGGAATCAAGCTTCAACAATTTACTGTTCTACGGATTTACCTGATTTATTTCTGAATTATTTCGTTGATAAGATTTTGTGCGTAAAGAGACAAATCACTGGTGCCACTAGTAATGATACTGATGATGGTTATGTTTTGATGTGCGTTTCTCCGGGGTTCCATTGTCTTCTTTCAGTGTAATGTCGCAGTCTGACATGCGTGAAGTGATAGCTAAATTGTCGATGAAATCATCAGTCTTGGATCCAATTCCTGTAGCTTTACTGAAAGATCACATTGATGATATGTTACCTGTGATTACTGAAATTGTCAATTATTCATTGAAAACTGGTGTCTTTCCTGTTGCTTTAAAGCATGCTGTTATCAATCTCTCTTAAAAAAGGTCACATTGGATAGGAATTCTTTTGAAAATTATCGTCCCCTGTCACAATTACCTTTTATTTCAAAAGTGAGAGAAAGTAGTTTCTCAACAGTTGATGCAACATCTGACTGCGAATAACTTATTTGAACCTTATCAATCGGCTTACCGGTCCAATGATAGCACGAAGACGGCGCTATTGAAAATCATCAATGTCTTCTTTCAGTGTAATGTCGCAGTCTGACATGCGTGAAGTCATAGCTAAATTGTCGATGAAATCATCAGTCTTGGATCCAATTCCTGTAGCTTTACTGAAAGATCACATTGATGATATGTTACCTGTGATTACTGAAATTGTCAATTATTCTCTCTTGTGTCTGTCATTGTGCTTGTTGATTTGACTTCTGCATTTGATGCGGTTGATCATGATATTTTGAAATCCCGTCTGAAATACACGTATGGCGTGATAGGAATGGTTCGCATCATACTTATCTCAAATGACTCAGTCTGTTATGGTGTCTCACAGCATATCCACAAAATCATTTCTTTCATGTGCTGTGCCGCAAGGCCCCGTCCTAGGACCAAAGCACGACGACTGAACGAGTACATGAACTCTTGCTATCTGCAAATAACTGTCTTCATCAAGTGGAGGATTGGTTTGCAAGTAATCAGCTGATTTTGAATAGACGGAAGACTGAGGTGATTATGTTATGTCCTCCAAGCATAAGAATTCCATTTGATCCGCTACCGCATTTTGATTTTCATTCATCGATTTCATTTTCATTCGATCGAAACCTCGATTTATCGTGTCACGTTATCAACTTGATCCGTGTTTTAAATTGTGAGTTGCGCCGTCTGCGCCTTATCCAACGCTATTTATCAACGGATGCGTGTAAAACTGTGGTGTACAGTACTGCTCTTTCTCGAATTGATTACTGTAATTCAATTCTATACAACTGTCTAACGTATCTTCTGGATAAGCTACAGCGTATTCAAAACAATGCGGCAAGATTATGCGTATTCTGAAATATGATCATATATCGTGTCGTCTTTCTGATCTGCACTGGCTTCGTATCAGATAGCGGATAAGGTTTAAAATTTGAGTCACTATGTGCAAGATTCTTCAGGGCTCTTGTCCGTCCTATTTGTCAGATCTCGTATCCGCATATGTTCCTAGGCGATCGCTGCGATCATCTGATGATGACCGAACTCTGGAGTCTCGTAATTATCGGACTCGTTTTGGAAGAAGATCATTTTCCTATGCTGCACCCGCATTGTGGAATTCCTTACCAAGAGACGTGAGGAACTCTGCATTTCTACGGTACACTCATTTAAAAGATCTTTGAAGACATACACGTACTTTATTTCTTGCAATCGCTGACGTATTTATGTTTTTTGTGTACATGTAGTGTTGTATAATTTTGTTGCGCTATGAGCTCACCAAGTAATGGCGCTCTATAAATATACAGTTATTATTATCATTATTCTTACTAAAGTTACAGAGACACGTTATCCCTCACGCTCAAGTACTGCATAAATCGATATTTGTCAATTCTTAGACCACGTTTAATGTCAGACACGGTCTGGATGCTGTTATAACTGGCAACAGATTTGATGTGATGTTTTACCTTGACCGTCATTTCCTAGACAATCCTCTTTACGATGTTTTCCACATAAAGGCTGTGGTTCTACAACAAAAATCATGTTGGACAAATTTGTGCATGTGCGAAATTGTATATCTGTAATCAGCGTAAACAGCAAAAACACAAAACTTCGGTCTTTTGCATTGCAGAACGGTCAAATAGTTTTATACAGAGCGCAAGTTGAGAAAAATGCATATTTGTGGTATCGTTTGCATTCCACTCCCTTGTGTCCGGAGTTTTCTCAAGAACCTCTGCTGCCTGGAGAAATCAGATGAAGTCATGTCAGTTCATAGAAGTGCAAATGTGGTCAAGATCAGCCTCCCACGTTTGATGCAAAGATTTTATTGAAAATGTGTCGCCCACAGAATTAGACAGGTCGTCTCTTCTTCTGTTTGACTACACCTTTTCCAGTTTTACTACAGAACTTACCAATTATGTAATTGAATGTATCATTTATTATATTCCATTTCGTCAGCATAATGTTGAGAAGAAATCACTTTTATTGCAGAAATTATTAAAATTAGAAAGTACAAAACAAGCAAAATACAAAACTTAATAAAAATCAACAAACTCATTCTCCAACACGTAAGTCTCTGAGCTCGAGGACGTCCCCATGAAAACTTACGGCATGCTGAGATGCCCGAAAGCAGATTTGATCACTAAGGGAATTGATCCTTCCTCCACTATTCCTTCAAGGTTTACCAATCGCTGCTCGCAAACTCCAAATCCTACCACTTGTGGCATCCACAATACTCGCCGGACGGTTGACTTTAGTTGCGACCAGACACTCTCATCTCTTCCTTGATAAAAGTAGAGAATCAAGTTCTATTTACAGCGTTGCCACCTCTGCGCGGATGAGGGGCTTGAGCTGTCACATCATAGGAAATGACCTGAAGACATTCTATGACAAAAATTATGACTCAAGACTTAATATATTTTAGTTGATAAGCGAAAACATAGAAAATTTCATTTTAACCAAAATTGCAATCTGCGTCCCATTGGATTTACATGTGTTTTTCTTTGATCGTGTCTGACAAGAAGAGGAACTCACTAGAACTCGGCAGACGTGCCGATTCGCAGTAGTCATAGGGTGTACATCATTCTGTCAAAGTCTGACTTTCGGCCTCGTTCTTTGCAGAAACTCGTTCTGGCCGGCCGACTAGTTGTGGAGGGATGGGCTAGTAGCACATTTATGCTGTCAGATATCTTTCCATTCTACGCATGATAGATATCATTCATTCATGATTCAAAGTCAATGTAGTGCTAATTCTATGCACCACATTCTATGTCGTACGCTGCCGCCCTACAAGGGCTCGTCAGTAGGGCTCGGAATGTCCCAAACTAGCTTAAAGTATCTAGAATGACTGGACAAGATGAATGACTGCACAATAGCCCTACTGACGAGCCCTTGCAGGGCGAAATGCACCGTCTACGGCTGTCAAGCAATTTTCGTGCTTAAATTGTCAAGTCTGCGGATATCTATCTCTACTATGCCCAGACGGACTGGCACTCTGCAATCTTTATGATTATTTTCAATTACTTAACTTTACCAACAGCGTAAAGTGATTCATTTGACAGATATCATGGAGTTCGCTGAATCGAGACGATGGCGCACGCGAAAGTGGAAAGATGTATCTGTGTGTGCAGCAGTGTGTGTGTCTCGTGTAAACGAGCCGTTATTTTTCTTGGTCAATTTAGAAGCAATGTCTGCCATACCACGCGTGCCGTTGTTGCCAGTTCGTTATTCAAAGATATGTCGTAAGAGAATGAGAATAAATGAATTGTGCTATTGGAGCTGCTAGTAGACCGTCACAAAGAACTTGACCTGTAAGCGAAAGGTACATGCAACTTACTTGACCAACACAAGCTTCGATATAGAATGTGTGTGTGGTATAACAAGTAGCGCGAGGTTTAGTAGAAGTTCACTAAGTTAACCCATGTACATGTATATGCGCCATAAGAAAGGAAGAAAGTGGACAGCTTGTTCGAATTTTGATTATCATTTGACGGTAAAGGCTTTAGTGAGACCTCTAAAACTTTACCTCAGAAAATAATGACATCCTCATTTGCATGACCAAGGTTGGGTTTGACCCAAGTTTGTCCACAATCTTGGGTCAAAAGCCCAAGACGCAAGCCCAATGTTGAAAAACTTGAGTTTTGAAAACCGAGTTTTTGAAATCTGCACCTTATTTAACTTTCACGTCTTTCGTTATAGACATTCCTACTCCTACTTCAAGGTTGTCAGGTGTGTCCGGATTTAACATTCCCTTGCATAATGTGGAAGATTTATGGATTGCGCGCTCGTTTTGGTTCTACTCGCTTAATTCTGAAATGCCACTATTTATGGCATTTGTTCCCGTATTTTTGACGCTGTTCAATTTCGTTTATTACCTCCAGCTTCGTAGCCAGGAGTAGATGATCATTTCACCGCCTCAACTCTTCAATTACAGCCGGAAATTTACTTTCAACTTTCTTCACAGTTTTTTGTTCAAAAGCAACTCCGTCTTTAATGGTGTCATTGCATTAATCAGCATGACTTTGAGAACTTGCGGTGTGACATGATATCTCTGCATGTTTTCTGTGTTCGGTTCCTGAATGGCTAATTGCATCATTCACGGCCTCTTCTAATTGAGGCTTTGTGAGCTTTGTCAGTTAAGTTGATGACACTATTTCAGCCATTTGAAGTGATTCACGATGATTTAAACCTAAGGTGGGCAAAACGTAATTTTACAGATTCGCATCCGCAACAATTACAAATTTTTGATCCGCATCCACACCGAATCGCAATATATTCACACTGATCCGCATCCACACAACACAATATTAAAAATGTTCACAATTATTGCGCGTCTCGTTCAAATTCTGATTAACTTAATATGACTATTTCTGATCTTGTGGAGCTTGCAGATATATGTTATCATGACCAATAGCCCAACAGATAATTTTGCATAGGTCCATTCCATGCAAAATTACGAATGGTAAGCTTAGGCCAGGCTACATGTCATTGAGCAAAGGATTTGGCATAATCAGAGAAGGATGAGAAAAGTTCTTGAGATCTGATGACTTCTCTTTATTGGCAAAAACGAGGCTTTTCGGTCGTCAACGACGGTTATCTTCAGGCGAATGACTTTCATCACTCAGCGCATTGCACTGAACAAAAATCACAGTACAAGCAAGTTCCATGCACGGATAATAAGTTTAGAATACACAGGCTAAAGGCATGATGCTAACACAAAAAAGATAAGTAGTATAAACCTTATGTGACGCCAAACAAGAAGAAAATAGAAGAAATTACAGTTCAGCGAAAGACTTCAGGGTGAGCTTTGTGTGATTCGAAGACTGCAGCTTCCGTGTCCATAATGCCGCCTGGACGACCATCTTCCTCCAACACCGCTCCTTCTCCAGAACCTTCATGCCACTAAAGTTGATGTTACGGTCGCTCCCAAAAAACATGACTCACCACTACGGAGTGCTCGATGCCTGCTTGTCTATCTGCTCTTATGTGCTCTTTCTTTCTCTCTTCAATTGTTCTTGATGTCTCACCCACGAAGTTCTAATTGCAGAAAGACTCTGCGCACGACAGGTGATAAACAGCTCCTAAAGTAGTTGCCGGGACAGGTCGCTACTTAATTCGCTATTCACATCGATGATTCGCTATTTTATTAACGAATATAGAGTCGTAATTACAAGCGAGTGCTATCTTTTCTGGTTATTCGAGTGAACAGAATGATACTTTTTCTTTTATGAGCCGCTGCCACGGAAAGTCGTAGTAGAAAATTGATTTAATATCATTTTGACTATTTTAATGATCCTTTTCAGACTTTGTCATTGCTTGATGCGACGCCATGCGCCGTCTGTCGCTCACGGTCGTCTACTCTTACGATTAAATGTTACGTCTCGTTTGATGCTGAATGTCCTTCTTTCTTCTAGGTCCTTACAATCTCACAATGAAGCCTGAAGAAAATGTTGTCGCAGGAAGGAATGTAACTTGTTCAGCAGATGGTCATTCTGTTCCCACTGTATCGATACAGATGCTCGATGCAAAGTCCAACAACGTGACAAAGCAAACTGGAGAGAGAAACTCCTCCAACAGCCTCAAAGTTCCTGAGGAGGCAAATGGAGAGTATAACTTTACGTGTACAGCTACAAACCAGTACGGGAAAAATACTGTGGCTACTTTGATCACTGTTTTAAGTAAGTTGAAAAGATATTCAGTTCACGTGGTCATTTATGGCAGGCCTATGGCTTCTATCGCAATCAATTTCCTAACTTGGAAGTAATATTATTAAAAGCAAAGGCTCTGAGGAAGGTCTCTTTCATTTCCGCAGACAAACCCAGAATCACCAACGTTTCTGAAGGTACTTTTAATCGAAAAGGACGAATTCTATGCGAAGCTGTCGGTCCTCCTCCTCCAAACGTGACCATGACGGTGAGCGAAGGCAACTGGACGGCGGAAAATGGCGAGACGACTGCTAAATTGATTGTAAGTGACGATGCGGAGATCCGGAACTACACAGTGACTTGCTTGGCAAAGAACAAATTTGGAAAAGTCAATCGAACGTGGTCAGTCAGTGTCGAGTTGCGGGAAAGCGAAGGTAAGAAGTGTAAATGTTACCAAGTAATTGACTGTATTCAGGGATGTTTTCAGGTTAGAGACACTCAACAATTTTTGATCGATCAATTTAAAACACAATTCGCTTTATTTGCGCGAGATCTCAAGCAACTGATTTATTCACAGAAGTAAACGAAGCACGATTGACTCAAACATGCATACGCTAAATGATCAATAATCAGGAAATCAATTAACAAATCAACAATGTGAGTGATGATGATCGAGAATGAATAGCGCGGTAACGAATAAGGTATTGCAAAGCTAAACTATGGTAACATTCAACACCGACGCGAAAAACGGATTACAGTACTTTGGGAGACTTCAGCTGTACGTCCACGAGTTCTTTAGGTCCAGGTTCCGACCCTCTTTAGAACTACCTACTTGGTTGTGCTGTGAAGCTGCAAATAGCCTGGTAAACCTTCCTTTTGGGCTGAACTTTCCTGATGGTGGCAGGCTTTCTGATGGCCTCCATGGTGTTCATGGTAATCATGGTTTTGGATCCAGGAATGCTGAAGAAACCGGATTATTGGACCTGTGTGTTGCTCTCAACCTTGCGGTGGTCAACATCTTCTTTGAAAAAGTGGCCTCGGCTAATTGCCTGTAGGTCTGGGTCCACATCGACTCTAATCGACTAAGTGTAGGCTAGACGGGCAGACCTGAAGCTAGTTCGTGATGCAAAAGTCATTGAAAGTAAAGAGTGCATATCGCAGCATAATCTGCTTGTTTGTGACATGAACATCAAAGTAAGACCACCGAAGAAGAACCTAGACTCCGCATTTGGAAGCTTAAGTCACCCACCGCTCGCGCTGCTTTTGAAAAGGATGAATCCGATTTCAATCTGCAGTCCAGTCTAGATGATGAAGGGTTGAGGTCAGTTTTTGCAGTCAGGGTTTCTTGGAGCATGTGAGCATTTATGTGGGTTTAGCAAAGGTAGATCAGTCAGACGAAGAGAGACGGTGGAATGAAGCAAAGGGAAGAAGTAAAGAAGCCTATACTGAGGCAAAACGGGCCTCTAAATCTGCAATCTATTTCGCCAAAACAAAAAGAATACCCAACGAGAGATGTTCAGCGAAATATCTACTGTTCAGAAGAAGAATCAAGTGTTCAAGCTTGCCCGGAAGACAACCGAAGAAAATCAAGATGTTATTGGCGAAAAGTGTATCAAATAGAAGATGGTGGGTGGCATCGCATATTCTGATGCTGCCAAGCTAGCTGCATGGAAGAGCTATTATGCTGCCTTGTTGAATGTTGATTTCCCTTGGGATCACAGTCTATTTACACGTGTTTCACCGACTGTAGGTCATCCTTTGGATTGATGCCACTAAGATCAAAAGAGCTGTTGAGGGCATGAGGACAGGAAAGCAGTTGGCCCATCGAGTGTATTAGTAGAAATGATCCGTGCTGAAGGAGATGATGCTGGCAGCCAAGCTTTCAAATGCCTGTATTCGAGAGGGACAAATACCTGAAGATTGGAATCTGTTGTTCATCATCAACTGCTACAAAGGTAAAGGCGATGCTTTTGAATAACTAACTACAGGGGCTTTAAGGTGCAAAAGGAAATATTTTTTTCAGAGAGAAACATGTATTCATATGTGGGCCTTGGGCGGAGGTAACCGACCCCTGCTCTACGCCAACAGGGTGACTTTGCAACATGAGTAAGGAGAAATTTTGAATGCACATTTCTTTCCCCCTTTGGCCCTCCCGGTAATGCTTTCACCAAGGTCTAAGGGGCAAATAAGCTATTCGATCCTAAAAATTTCAACATGGTTTATCAATTACTCCAATACTTAAGCCGCAGTTTGGTTTTCTTTAGTAGTTGTGCTTTGATGCCATATATAGCAGCAGAGAAGTTAAAGTGCAGACAGCAAGTTGCAGCAACCTGCAAGATATGACGTTTATTACAAAAATTTCATTTGAGGTTTAAGTGGCATTGTTTGTTTGAAGTATTTTGTGATTTTATTGTGCGTGCAGATCACTCAAGTATTACTCCGGCGTTCATGAGGCGACCAGAAGATTTCACGATGAAGGAAAAGAAGACATGTATGAAGATCGTTAAATGCTTGTAGCAGAACAGACATCAGCATCTGAAAAAGAAATATCACATTATTTCAAACTAAAATATATTCACATTACACAACACAATACATCACAATTGCATCTTTTTAAGCGTTGCATTTTGCATTTATTATATTGCATTTCCTCAGGCCGGTCGGGGGTCATCAGTACGACCCCTGCGATTATGACGACGGACAACGCATTTGGTGATTTCCTGTTGATTTATCGACTTTTCTTGCTTGGTGTGCTTTCTGATGAATGTGTTCCCTGATTATCAGAACTGCGTGAGTAGGAGACTATGTGGACAGAGAATTCTTGTTCTCAATGGATTAAAACATAATAAATGAAGAAAGTTTTCTGTTCCATCGCTTTTTCGCATTTTTGAAAAATATCCCCATTTATTTCATCATGAGCGGATGGAAAGTTTGCGTCGGAGTGGCATCCTGTGGTAACACATCACTCCAGTTGCTTGCCACCACTTAAGCCACTCAGTGTTGTTTACTGAAACAATGAACAACATTGAAAATGTTGCAATATGGAAAATTAAAGTTGGCATCAATTTTAAGTCTCAAATGTTGCGCATTACTAAAGAGAATAATTACACACATCAGTTTTTACTGCAAAGAGATGTTTTCAAAATCAGCACTACCAAACAATGTTTAGAATGCCACTAGACTGCAAATGTATCACTCGAACAAATAACCGAGAACATTCACTTGCTATGCTAATTGCATCTTACACTTCGATTTACATGTCAATGTTGCCCAGTGTAAACCTTGCTCGAATCGTTTTAAAAAGGGATGCTGTCCTGAGTAATAATAATTAACTATTATTTTCAAAACCTCATCAATGTACATGTAGATCATGGGGCCTAACGTAAGGATCTTCAATGACATTACATATAAAAGTCAATATCGAAAATGATTGAATGACACTTGTGTAGCATAAATTGTCATCATTGCATTCAAATAAAGCTCAGAAGAACACCACTGCACAGAAAGTCATCATTAGCAAACCTAGCCATTGTGACGACGTAGGAATGTTGTCTAACATCAACTTTGCTTAAAAGGATAACGTACTTGCCACTATATTTCAACTTTCCAAGAATCAAATGGTGTAAATAGCATAGAGTAAAGTATGTAGCACACTGCTAATCAGAAAGTCTTGAATGAGTACTGGAAAGAGTACTGTGCCTGAGTACTAACTACGACTAAGAAATGAGTCCCAGAATCTAGTTCTCTTTGGGTTCGAAAGCACAGTACTTATTTCGCACTCATTTTTGTACTCATTTAATGGGTTGCATAAGACTAGCACCTCCACTACATCGAAAAATGCCATGCGGCATACCTAATCCGCTATATCACATACGCACATCCATCTAAGAACTGCTTTGGCAATCAAGCACAAATAGCTACATTTGGATCAAAATATGCACAAGACTCAAAGCGCGGTCGGCGATGATGCAAGACGTTGGTATTACTCAAATCAGAGTCGGAGATGATGACAAGCGTTGACAGGATTCAAAGGACAGTCGGAGGAAATGACAGACGTTGGCAGGACTCAAAGCACGGTCGGTAAGGATATTTTTGATCGAAATTGATGTCTAAAGTTCATTAAGAGGAGATCGATGAAATGTCACAGGTTGGTTTGCAGGATCATTTGTTGTTTCACTACACCCACTTCGATATGCAGGAACACAGCAAACCGTCATTTCTGTGAGCACTCGCTACCTGAGACAGAAGCGACTGGGTGATGATTTTGGTGCAGGAATTATGAACAGCTGGGTTGAGGAGCTGATTGACGCCGTCTTTCTCACAGTTGCTATTCATCAGACCGTCGACAATGCACTCTCAGCTGGGAAGACAATACAAAAAATCTTGTTCAGATCTACCCGTTCGCGTCAACTACCAGCCGCTCACTGACTCAATGAATTTGGCCTCTTGTCGCGTCATTTATTGATACTGATATTTCATCATATTAATATTTCACAAGCATTTTAGTACTTCTGTGAATTTAAATTCAGTAATTCTAGTGCTCTTCTGTTTAGTTCTCAGATTCATGCTTAAATAGGAAGTAATGATTTACAGTGTAGGTAGAGTGTCAACTCAAAAAATAATAGTATAGTGAACATTTCAAGTCAGTTTTTGCGAGATTGCAATCATGAGGTTTAAAACAAATAATTGATGAAATTTTAAAAAGGCAAATTGTATACTAGCGATTTCGTACTTGATATGTTTGTATATGTATATACGTAAGTAGTATGTGATTCACGTAAGTAGTATGAAACTCATTACATATCAAATACACAGTTTTATCATAAAAAACGGACCACCTAAAATATGCCAAACTTCAATCGATTCTCCTGTCTTTCAATTTCTTTTTACATTGACAAGCCACACACCATTCGAGAGCTTATGTTCTCAGCTTTTCAATGAGCCACTATACATCTGTATTCGTCATTGTATAAGGTGGATAGAGTTCAAAATGTGAAAATCGCCACCTTATGAAATTTCAAATTTTCAATGTGAAAACATGTGAGCGTGACAATGAATCAAACACGAGGTGAAAGGGCTTTCTCTGAGCATTCTTTTGATGTATTGTTCGTCGAAATTGTTTTACTTTTAGAGAAGTTATGATGTCTTAAATTCATTGCATAATTTGTTTTTTCTGTCTATTCATGAAAAGTTGTTTACATCTTTGGCGCTAACGAGGTCATTCTGCTCTGCACATTTAAATCAAAATGTTGGTTGACCCAGATAAGCTGTAAGCAAAGTTTCTATTCGGTTTTGAATTAATCTTATGTCATGATGACTGAGTCGAAGTTTGCGAAAGTGTTTTTGAAGGGCAAGGTTTCTCTTTTGTCAGAAGGAGTCCGAACGGCCGGTTTGCCGATAAGTACAGGTGTCCCAAAGACGAACATCCAAAGGTGGAAAACTAATTTTTTCTCCCCTCCTGGAAAAAATGAGTCATTATTCATTCACCCCTGCGGGGTGAGTCTGTTAATTCTTCCTGGAGATGGTCTTTCTCGACTTGGAGTATTGCTAAGGCAAGAGTGGGAGAGTTTAGATTAAGTAGTGATCAATCGCCTGATCGAAAGCATGCCTTTCCGGATTCGATTAAGTGATTGAACTTTCTGGTGAGGTTGCGAAATATATGTAAACACCAGTGAAATTACCACTGGCCCTATTAAGGGACAAATGGCTCTACAGAGCCACTGAACAACAATAAAAATTATATTTCAACCTTTACTTCATTTATCTGCCAAATGTGTGTCTATAATTGACCGAACTCCATTAAAGTGAGACAAAATTTAGGAGGTCCACTTTTTATGATCATCACTGTAGAATGAAATTTACTGACAGGAAGTTTAACAGAAAGGAAATTAAGGTGATTATCCAGGAAATTTCAATGTAACATTACAATTGAAGTCTTCATACAAAAATGGACTTTATCTGCTTCTTAACTCAATTTTTCAGATTGCTAATTTAGTTAATTTACTAAATAACTTTTTTCCAGCAGACTAAATGAATCTGTTAAGTGGAGACACTTGTACAAATTATTAATTAATTGCATTCTGCGGACTGTGTAAATCATTGTGTAGAATTAATTTATGAATGGTTAGTATCCTAATTCTCTATAAGATATCAATTTCACGGATATGGATTAATTTTCTCAGGTGATTCACTAAATTAAGTTTTAATCTGAATATTCTTGCGGACCTTTTACGTATTATCAAAGTTCATTGTGATCATTGTCTTCGATCATGATTTACTTGTTCAGTGTCAAGTAGCTTGTACCTTGATCAATCGTAAGGAAGCAGGTATTCTTATTTACAGGCCTGAGTCTTGTCTTAGTAGTCAGCTCCATCGAAGCTAATTTTGAAAAATGTTACCTCCAAGGCAGTGTGACTAGAGGAACTTGTAAAATGCTATTCTTTCATCTGTGTTGCCAGCATTATCAGTCAACTATGTCTTAATTCCTCGAAAACAGTGAGAAATTGCAAGTCTGACAATAGCAACAAGAGTTAATTTCATAAAATCGAAAATGCATGCACATTGCGGATTTAATTAATATTGAGTTGTTACTCTGCCTTTACACTCACTTTATGGTAAGGAGTGATTGTCATCGGAGGTAATGTTCTCTAAAAGTTTGAATTCTTGCATAGTTCGAAGATAATCCTTAGGTACAAACAAAGGATGAGTCACAGCTGCTACTAACGCAAAAATTCGGTGAGCAGTATTAGATTATAGATCTCATACAGTGGCAGTAAATCTGACGCTGTTGCAGTTTATTCACGAAAGGTTTCAATATTCTCAATCAAAATTGCTGTTTTAGAAGATGCAACTTTACATTTTGTCCAGTCCAAAAAAGTTCTAGATCAATTATCATCATATTATCTAGATATTAAGCAGGATCCTGCCAAATACAACCAGCGGTGGAATCTCTTTGTGCTTCATTATCACACCAGGAATGAATGCATAGTCAACCAATTCATTACGTAGACTTCGACTGGAGTAGGTGTACAGGTCGATGTTGTCCAGTGCAGACCTGAACAATGTAACAATGTACAATGAACAATGAGAACAATGCAGCAGAATACTTCTCCACGGACACCCTCATGACCCACTCATCTGTCCATTCCTCAACTGGAGCTTCTTCCCTTCCCCCACAGACTTCCCGAAATCCACACCGCCAGATTGTCCGCGAAGGCACTTAACTCCACCCTCTCACCAAGCCACTCCATCAGGTCATCAATAAATACCAAAAAAGGAGAGGCCCAGCACATAACCCTGAGGCAGCCCCTGGCTGAACAATCTGGTTTTCCCTCTGACCTCATCCATTTTGACCCACGCAAGGCTATTCTTCAGCTACTCCTGAACCCACTGAACCATCCGCACACTGACCCCTGCACCCGCCAGCTTCTACAGAAGCCCGTCCCGCCACACCCGCTCGTACACCCTTTTGGATGTTGAAGAGGACCAGGCTTGTCTTCAACTTCTGTGGGTACCCACGCCACACCGATTTCATGCCTCCCAATGTTATAAATATCATAAAATGTAATAAAATTTGATGAGCCCCATAAAATCATAAAAAATCATAAAATTTCACGAAATCTGAGGAAAATCACAAAATTTTACAAAATATACTCGTAATAGAGACCAGCTTATGACACTCGAATATTTGATCCAAAATAGCTGCTGGATATTCTCAAGGTGCAACTGACATTCAGTACGAAATAAACTACGGAATTGCTCCTTATTTCCAAGAAAATATAAAGCAAGACATGAAGAATGTTCCATTTACTTACCTGTTTGATGAAACCACCAATCAGAAGGCGAAGAAACAATACGACGTCGCGTACATTCAATATTGGTCGAAATCCTCAAAGAAGATAGCAACAGTATATTGTGGTTCTGTCTTCATGGGCCACTGTAGAAAATTGGACCTCATTGAGCATTTTCTGAAGTTCATCAAGACAATGGGTTTTTGGAACTGAAATACGTGCTTCAATTGGGGATGGACGGGCCGAACGTTAGTATGTCATTCGAGTCAGAGCTGTTAAAACATTCGCAATCCACCTGCGCAACGACATTTCTGAAACTAGGATCATGCCCTTTGCTCGAAATGCATAACTGTTTCAGGAAAGGTGGCAATGCGATTGAAGAACTGGACGTGGAGCAATTTATAACTGCTTTTCACTCATTTTTGACGTACTCTAGCGCGTGCCTTGAATATTATAGCTCTCTTGGTGAGGTGAAGGGTGTGGCCACTTGGTCTATGTTAGGATGTTTCTTGGCTAAGCCTTTAGCCAGCGTTACTTAGAATTTTGGATCAATGGGGGATCCTAGATCAGTATTTTCTCCTCTATTTGCCCGTACAGAAGGAATTCAAACGCATTATTCTATCAACGGAACGTTACAAACGTATTGGAAGTGTTCTCCGAAAACCTTCATTACAAGCCTCCCTTGCCTTCTTAACTTTCATTAGTCAGCATTTCGAAGCATTCCTTCCGAAGTTTCAAGGGAGGGAGCCTATGATTCATGTCCTTCATGCGGCATTGATTTCCTTATAGTTGGAATTTATGCAGATCAGACAAAGCCGAAAAGTCTACGAAGGCTATTGTCAGTTTGGCAAAAATTGATCCTACGAACCTTTTAAAGACTGTGTTGAGTTCTACATTTCCACTTTCGGCTGAACCATCTGCAACGACAGCAAAGGAAGACATCTGCGATGACGGGAATGAATGAAGGGAAACTGTATCAGCTAGATACTAATCTTTTGTCTTTTCATTGCTCTACTTTCTCAGAGAAAGGATGTCGAGGAAGGCAGCAGGATTTATATTGGAGACGTTTTCATGAAGAACATGATCTGGCATTCCTCCCTGCTGATGAGGAATCATCAGGACACAGAAGAAGTGATGAATATTGGGAAGACAGATAGAGAATAACAGATGAGTTTGGGAAACCCAAATATAGGCCTAGGTGTCCATCCAGTCTTACGAAATGCGTGCCGACTCTAAGTCACGGTAATTCAGCACCAGAATCAGGTTTTCCCTGAACAAAGGCATCTTAGATGTTTGCGGATGTTCATCGGACAAAGAAACGCTTGTGTCGCTGCGTACAATTAAGGATGCTTGCTTGTATTCGGGTAGGCGGATACTTGAACATTGAACTTTCGGATGTATTGATAAATCTGATCAAAAATACAAAGCAGCACTTGAGGAAAAGAGGAAATTGAAAGAAGCTATCGCTAAGAAGGAGCAGGAAGAGATAAACTTGAAAAGGAAACGTGAAAATGAAGCTTCTGTTCAAGAAGAAATAGGAAGAAAAAATAGCCATTGAGGTAGAAGAAGAGCAACTTCAAGATGCGAATACCGAGCTTCAGGAAATTCTCAAATCTAAAAAGCCAATGAAAGTAAACGCTTAACTGAGTTTCACTATTCAACAGAAACAGATAATCACAAAAGAGCCCCATGATTTTAAGAGCTGAACCACCCCCTCTTCTCCAGAGCCAACCTCATTCGCATCCCAAGCACACGCTCCATCGACTTGCCCAAACACGCCGTCAATCACAACGGTCGGTTGGAGGGTCTTTCCCTGCCTTCAACAACGAAACAATCTCGCCTTCACGCCACACTGGGACCACCCCTTCAGTGAAGCTGCAATGAAACAGCTCCGTCACAAGCACAATCTCTTTCTTGGCAGCATCTTGAAGAGCCTCGGGTGGATCTCATCCGTACCAGCCGCTTTGATGTCATTCATCTGTAGAGCCAGCTCTACCTCTCTTTCTACCTCCACCTCTATTTTTCGTCACTGAGACACTTTTTGCTGTTTAATGATAAATGTGATCCATCAGAAGCATGAAAAAATGCTTCTTTGGCAAAAAACATTTGTCTTGCAATCGATGGTCGTTATGACCATAGGTTGGCCTTTAAAGATGTTTTTGACGTCGGCCTGTTAAAATTCAATTTCGTGACTTTCCTTGGGAGTATGATAATAATAAACAGCGCTGTTCATGACCATTATTTTTCATTGGTTGATTGGGAAGGTTAAAGTGTTAAAAAGGAATTTCTTTGAATATTTTTACCGACATATTTCGGGACGAATCCACATCCCATCTTCAGGGTTGACAACATGTAATTTGAAATCATGTCACAACTCAACATAGTAAACAGAGAGATTTACATAGTGGATGCAGTCCAAGGTCCACGATAGTACATAGATTTGTATAGTGGATGCATCACGTGATTTGTGATGACATCAGCGACGTCCAGAAACTAAGTTGAAGTTGTTATTATTGCCTTAAGAAGAGAGGCTGTTTCACTGACAAGGAAAAGTTCTTTTCAGAACTTGATAAGTCGGTAAAGACAATACAAGCAATCAGATTCTTATAGCTTCCGAATTCTAAAGGTTTTGGATCATAAGATTTGAACAGAACTATGACGGATTATAGTCAAGGAGTCGGTTTGATTTCCGTGATCCTGTGAGAATGACTCTGACACGATGATTTAAGTCATCCAAGAAGATATTCGACTTCTGACATTGTCTTTACAGAAAGTGAAGTGCAGCAGTCGTTGAATGTCTCATTTAGAAAATATTATTGACAATGCCAATATTATGAGACTTCAATGTACAAAGGGTAGGATTATCATATCATATAAATGGGGTTAAAATTCAATATTTGTGTCAAGGCAATGCACTCATCTAGGCATAAAAATGTATATAAAACTGTAGAAAATAGAAATTATCTGCAAATAACTTCGTAATCATTCGTGATGGATGAAATTAGTGCAGTCATCCATTTTGCTTCTGAAAGTCTGAGTTTTTTATGAAGATCACGCAAACATCCAACTTAGCGAAGCAATTTGTTTATAAAGAAATTGAGCTCAAGCATGAATTCTGGAGAACAATTTTAAGAGCTGAATGATCTCTTCTATTGCCCTCTGCATCCATGACATTATTAATTCATGACGAAGTTTGAGATATTTGTGGATATTTCTTGCCTAGAGAAGTACACCGTCCAGACACAAATCTTGAACTTCAACTTCGGCTATTCAATTTATCTGATATTTTAACTAGGGGCCTGCGAAGCTTTGAGATTCGATTCGATTCGCGAATCAGCTGCCGATTCAATTCGATTCAAATTTTGCCGACTCACAGGTCCCTAATTTAACCTTTCAATTTGTACACTGAAACAGACTGCGCTGACGAAATATTTCTCTTAATAAATCACGGCATGTTGGCAATGGGGCTGTTCATCAAGTAGATTCAGTCGACTAAATATTGAACCGTTTTAAAATTCCGCCGGCAATACCTTTAGTTAATGAGCCCGGATATTCTCAATATTTTTTCACAAAATCTCATTGGTGTTCAGATAGAATTGCATGACATTGATCCCATTTTAGTTTGTCACATACCCCTTCATGTTGATAAAACATTCGCAGTCACATGTCTTACACATGTATTGAAATACGGATTGTATTCAACCGAGTGTCATGAGGGAATGGATTTACTAGCGTAATCGAAATGACCAGTACTCATGAGCTTACTAACATTAACAATTTTGACGGAATTAACATGTTGGATCAACAGAATTATCTGCTAATAATTCCCATTCCATGGATATGATTAAAATGGATTTGTATATTAACTGTTATTTTGTTCAAATTATACAGATAGATTAGTTTGCTGTCTGTCGTCGGCACTTCTCCACGGACCTTGCTACAGAATACTAACCGATTTTAAATGAGTCCCAGCTATGCACAGGTATGATAACAAGCACGACTTCGTTCGAGCAAGTGACCATTGTGTGAGATTGTCATCTAGACATAGAGAGGCAAGGTATTTCAGAGACATTTAACAACGTCAAGGTTATCCATGATCGGGACTCGTACACTCTCTGAAGAGCCTTGAAAATCAATGAATTTTGAAAACTCAAACCTGTACGAACCATGGTACTCATAATATCGGTTATTATTGGCTACACACGACTTCAAGCGGTCGTCGTGCGTGGTTGTGTCTCTGCTATTCGTCGATTTATTTCTGGAGGTTCCATTAATTCGAAGTGTTGGAATTACACATCGATTTCTTCGTCTCGTGCCTGAGTGTTGAGATCATACGCAATTTTCGTCGAAATGAAAGTCAATATCCTGCGATTTTTGTGATAATTTGTGCATCAGTGAATCTATGTCACCATCGTGATCTGTAACTTCTTTGGTGTTGATGGTCTGCTGCTGATTTTGACGTCATCACATATCAGGCACGTCTTGCAGAAGATTTCTGCATTCTACGAATCAGTTCGTCGAATATTCGTCAGTCCGGTATTGTTTTGATGGTGTATGCCGTTACAGCGTAGCAGTGAAGCGAAAAGTACTTGGTTCGAGTCCTTCCTCTGTCGTATATTTTGTTCATTTTCAGGATTTAAGGTGAAAGCGAAAAGATCCACCAACAATTCAGGCAGTGATAATCCGAAGTTGGCTACATTGAGTGATTTACAAAACATCATTACAGACTTGAAGCAGGATCTATTGACATCCTTCAAAGAGGAAATTCATCAGTTGGACATTCGGCTTAATTCTCCTGACAATCGGATTGGCATCCTTGAAAAATCATTTGATGATTGTCGACGGATCAAGGACCGTTGATGATACATTCGCAGATGATACAACCTTGGTGGAATCTTGTAAGCGTGGTTGTGTTCCTCCATCGTTTTTGTCTCATGTAGCCTAATTGAATGGACAAAGGAAAATCGCATGTATTTGAATTTTTCTAAGTGCTGTCAATTATTAGTTATAAAGCCAAGAGTGTCTTACGAGTTCCGCTACCATATGCTGAAGTTACTGTGTCTCAATAACGCCTCATTCTAAGAGTCACGTTGACAGATAATTTATCTTGGAAAGAACATTTCAATCGAATTGCCAGAACAGCAGGTAGAAGACTCCATATTTTGAGAATACTGAAACCCTCTATCAGCAAGGACAACTTTTTGAAGGTTTTCAACGGCATAGTCATACTTATACTCTTCATGCCTATCTTCATTAACAAAGATCAACAGAGTCATAAAACGGGCTCAGCATATCATTTGTGACTTTGAATGCTCAGGTGACATGCCACTTTCAGGTGGCCGGAGAAATTCTCTTGTCCTCCGATTTTTTCATAAGTGCATGAACACTCAGCATCCGCTAATACCCACTTAATGCCCCCACGCGCCCCTCCCGAACTCAGGGCATTTCCGTATGCCTATGTGTTTCACTGCTAGACATTCACGCTCGTTCTTATCTTATGCATGTCGACTTTTCAATTTGAAATTGTAGTTGCTTGAATTAATATCTGATTTTATACGTGTGATACAAACCATTGCAGTTCACATTTTCTTACCTACGACAGCTGGCCTGTATTTTCAAGTAGTAGCAAGCTTAGATACTAGTCAAGCTCGTATAAAGTTCACATGAAGTGACTTAGAAGACAAACACATCTTCATTGAAAAAATCATTATCAGACAAAACTAACTGTCCGCATATATCCTACTCATGCTTATATTTTATATAGTCACTATATCTGCTTGTATAAATATTAGTGAATGATGAAACGTAGCATTGATTATTTATCAGCCTTGATGATGTTCTTCTGTATATAGCTATTATTCTTGAGAGAGGAAAATATCAACTTTTCCTCCCTTCAGCTATGGTTGTACAGCCGAGCGCAGCGATGGTATGGGACAGGATAGCTAAGGGTAGGAAACGTTTATTTCCTCTCGAAACAACGTAGCTTTTCATTTTGTGGATTTATAGATGTCTATTGTTCATTATAAATTTGATGGCTGCATCGCGAAATTAAGTTATCATTAAGTCAAGGGGGAACTTACATGGATATCTTGATAGTCTCTGTCTTAGTCACAATTTGTTTATAGACTTCTATGATATTGTACGTTTTATAGGAGTTTACATAGAAAAGTTATCTGCGGGAGGAAAAAGTTTAGAGTTTCTCATCCCGAGGGGCTGAAAAGTTGATTTTTCCACCCTCCAGTTTGGCATAAGAGTCAGTTATGAGTATAATTATTTGTAATATTAGTAGTATCTTATTAATAATTTATTTATATAAAATAGTTATATTATATATAGATAGATTGTTTTTGATTATTAAATGCTTAGTTATTTAGTTATATTATATAGCCTAATATATATGAATTATGATATATAATGTTTAGATTATT
The DNA here is from genome assembly GCA_907163375.1 of Prostheceraeus crozeri. Taxonomy (NCBI): domain Eukaryota; kingdom Metazoa; phylum Platyhelminthes; order Polycladida; family Euryleptidae; genus Prostheceraeus; species Prostheceraeus crozeri. Next base: position 128,688 of record CAJQUW010004834.1, read on the forward strand.
ATGTTAATAATCTATTATAGTCTTTTGATTCCCACACAAAATTGAAAATACAATAAACTTTTGAACATGGAACAGCTAGGAATACTGATCACCTTGACTGATCGCTGCGTCAAAAATTATCAAATTTCAATCAAATTCCTGTCATTGATTATAATTTATGCGTCACAGCCAGTAAAGCATCAATTTTAATCAAAGTTGGTTACATTTCGGTTGCACCTGCCGAAGAGAACCGTTGCAAGGCCAAAGAATACGATGCAACGATGCAATCACAACGCCAGCATTTAAGTTTTTACTAAATGTAATATTAGTGTCTTGGGAATTATTAAATATGACACGACTGGACGGATATACAAGCAATGTCAGTGTTTGATTTCTTCAGCATTTATTTGTTTCTTTCAACTGCTTCTTTATATCGCCGAATAATTATATTGAGCGGGATACGCTGGAAGGGCAAAGTGAACAAATTAGAAAGGACAAATTGACATAAAAAACATATGTCAAATCCTTATTGGCATGATAGATGGCTTCTTGATAGACTTAAATGTTTTTCCGTTTGGCTGTTCTCCAGTCCACCTGGACTAGTATCAACTCATCACTCGATGTAGAAAAACAAAAAAGCCCGGCGCTGGTCTGATTCTTTTCGCGCAGCTCGGCCCATTATTGAATACTTGCAAGTCTGTGTCTTTCGTTGTTATACAATGCACTTCATAAAACTGACATTTCTGCTCGACTGGTTTGTGAACGCCATAATGGAGTTCGTCTTCAGAAGTATTTCATTGTTATTTTTATCTATCAACCTTCTTTTCTCAATCCTTTTATCACGCGTGATAAGACGTGCTACAAAGTGAAGTCATAATAAATCTCAGTTGATTTATGTAAAGTGTCATGGTTACTTTTTATGAACATGACGACATTGATCAGATATGAATTGTGGTTTTTTTTTGGTTTGTGGTATGAAAATAATTGAGCGTCCATTCTTCAACTTGTGTTGTTTGGATGTATTTCTACATTCATTTGACCGTTTGTCGATTGTTCAACTGTGAAAACCTTCATCAACAATTGTTATCATATCAGTTTTAAAGTAATATAAGCATATTTTTGTAAAATTTCGTCTTATGACAAAAGTGTTTGAATTCCTTCAAAGACTAGAAATTGCGTCGCAAAATGATGACAAAGGGGCACAAATGGCTGATTTTTGATGGTGGTCTAGTGAGATTCCTGAAACTTCTTATCAGTCGGTAAATGATAGAAATCAAGTCATTGTGTGTTCATTCTTTGTTTAGATTTTGGTTGCATCACTGAAAAGGGTGATTAAAGAAATGGACGATGGCAATATATATCTTCGATTAGTCATTTGTTTGACAGCCTCAATCGTCGGTTACATCGTTTTTATGAAAACGTCGTCGAACAAGCAAGCCAAGTGAGTCTCGTCAATCAAAATAACTGTTGAAGCTGTGATGGACTCTCCTCTTCTTAGATTTCTCTACAAACTGAAGCTGATTTTATATTAGGGTGGTCATCCATTTGCCGTTAAAATTGACCAAACACTTCATTGGTTCTTCTTGCAAAGAGCTCAAAACATGTAACAAATGAAAAGGAGGTGGGGCATCAGAATTTGGAGCTTTATTTCGATTTCATTGAAATTAGGTTTGACAAGGTTTGCAAAATCTGCACTTATTGGTCGATCGAAGTTGGTTGAAATGAAGTGAATTCAAATTTTGAAAGCAGCTTAGATTTTCTTATCCTGAGATGACAAGAGGCGGTCATTAGCTTCATTTCCGAAATAAGACGTTCATCTCCATTGCAATCTTCACTTCATGGGATTTTGTTTTAGTGTCGGAATATATTTTTACATAATTTTTGTGTTTTAATAAGAATTTATGGCGAATTTACGGTATTTTCTATTTACAATTTGAACTGTCAATCTGAAGTGACTGAATCAGCTTCAGATGGCGCAGGACACGAAGGGGCCGTCGGTAGTTTTTACATAAAATTTATGTTCGAGACCTCATTTGTTCTCTTCCGGCGAACGAATTGTGGTTTGAAGGAAATGACGTTCAATTTTTCTTCTTTAAAACACTTCTAAAAGATATCTAGATTGACGGATTCATAAGTTCTATCTGCGTATCTGAAGCAGACTTTCTAACAATGAAATGATTTCAAATGACTTGCTTTGATAGTGTAAATAATTTCTATTGATCAGATGACTTGACAAATGTCAAGCTCGATCATCTAGTGAGAGGGTGTGTGAGATATTTCTTGTAGTGAATAGAATGAAGATAGGAATACAAATACAAATCAATCGGTAAGTTCTCTTGTCGTTTCTGTGTTGCCATTGTTGAGTAAGTTGTGAAATGTTTTTTTATCAAAGTTGTGGAATCCGAGCGGTCAATTTGACTTGTTGTGATTCAATGACCAAGTGTTGATGTGTTTTCCTTTGTTGTTTAATTAGTTGGTTTGAGACACGATTATGAGCAAGGGAAGATTGACCATTCAGTTAGTGTTTGATAATGACATTCGTGTGGATAGAAAAGTGTGGACAGAGAAGAGCTGAATACTGCTCCGTGTATTCCTTCTCATTTGACTGCTAGCTTCAAATAGATGTTTTTTTTGGGGGGTTTTTTTATTCTCTTCTTCAGCTAATGAAATGTTGAGAGAAGAATGGCAAAAAAGGAAACCGAAGATAACACTGATATATTACAGAATTTTTACCCCTAGCACAGCGATGAGCCATTGTACGAAGCTAGGGGTTATCAATGAAAAGTAATGTCCCACAAGAAACTGTTCTCACGCTCTGAAAGTATCAAGAT